>PVKA01007360.1:0-40886 GCA_004027165.1 Ctenomys sociabilis
GTAATTTAATAGATATCCTACTTAGGAACATTGGAAAGGAACCTGATATTTCATAGATATTAGGTAGTGGACAGCAAGAAAAAAAAGAAAGAGAGAAAGAAAAGGAGGAGAGAAGGAAGAAGGAAAGAAAGAAAGAAAGAAAGAAAGAAAGAAAGAAAATACCTTAAAATTAACTGGGTTAACCTGTGAAAATACTACATGCTTAACACATGATTTTTTTTATGTCTATGACATTATTTCTGATTTATTTTGTGCCACTTATTGAGTAAGATCTAGGTGGTCTGGAAAGCATGAATATCTTAAAAATGTAAATGATCTTTAATGAAAATTTTAGTCCTGTTATGCTTCATTCACCTCCCAAGAGTGACACGCAGTGTCACTCAGGATATCATTCCATTTTCTTCAAAGACCTGAACTTGTTCTAATCGAAACTAAAATACTCAGAAAGATGACAGACATAGCAATCATGGTGAACATTGTATGAATAGAGACAAATGTAATTTAGAACTACAAAGACAGGGCAAGTGTGGATTGCATTTTCAGCTCATTGAGAGTGGATCTGAAGAGGAAGATGAAGTGATAGTGCTTCCAGCTTATGGTAACTAATCTGCTGGAATGTTCAAGGATACTGCGATGGGGTGCACCATCTGGTGTGCTGCTCCTATGAACAATGGCTCACAAATGGCCTCTGAGGAGCCAAAATAATTGTGGATCCAAATACAATTAAAAAATACTGAAGCACTTCTGCAAATGTTAAGAATACCTGTTTTAACTAGATAGTAAGTGTCAGGCAGTTAACATAGAATTGGTGCACTGTTGGTCTATGACCAGATCCTAGAGGAAGAAAGGAAACCCAGAGCACTGAATATTTGTGCATGTACCTTGAGTATAGGACAAAAAAAAAAACCCTTAAGAAAGTAATTCCTATGGCCTCAGTGGCTTTTGACTACTATTTAATAGATTGTTACTTCTTGATCTAATTTTCTTAGTGTTTTACTTTTTAAAATGTGTATCTTCCAACTATGTTGATCTTTCTTTTCTCATTCAAAGAATAATAGGATTTTTATTTAATAGCTACTTACCACTTTCCTATATTGCATGACCTATTTTTTCTTTTATTTTGCTCAGTATTGCCCAACACCATCTGTAGAAGACTGAGTAAGTTAGAAATACAATGATTAATTGCATCATTTAATATTTTATTCTGTTGTTGTTGTGGTGGTTAGGGATTAAACTCAGGACTTGTGCTTGTCAAGCAGATGCTTAAGCCACTGAGCTATCTCCTGGGCCTTAATATTTTATTCTTATTCATTCATTGAATAATATATAATTTATTTAAATTTCAATTTTTAAGCATGATAGAAAATGTTCAGAATGATCAAAAAGTTATTTTTGTGAGAAATCCAAAGGAGACAGATATTTGAGCTAGTAGAGTTTTGCTTTCACTGCCTAAAAATAATGTTATCTGAACTCCTTATAGAAAATTTTTAAAATTTCATTTTTGAGGAATTACAATTTAATTCAAATTTAATAATGATCAGCATTTTTCAGCTACCAGATTAACTTAGCTTAAGGCAACAAAAAAGCAATGAGCAAAACAAAACTCAGATTACTTCCTCTTTAAGAAAACTTGTTATTCCTAAATTTTAGCATGAAGAAAGAAACCAATTACACTTCGTTAAAAATGACCTATACATTTTATTCTCAAAGTCAATAATGTTCTTAATCTTTATATTAATTTTATAATTCCCATAGTAAATTTTGTTTTAAAGATAATTATCCACTTTTTAGTTATCAAATTTTATCATCATCAAATTTTTGAATTTTGAATATCATCAAATTTTTCCTAAAGCATGAATGGAAAATTCCACAATTAAGTAATTTATATATTTTAAATCTAATTGTGTAATGCTCTTTGTGCTGTTTGTTGCATTCCATTGTTCTAAGGATGTGAAATAGCTTTTTTTCCATACTATATATGCTACTCACCACTTGTTAAGAGAGACATAGAGGGAGAGAGAGAGAGAATCAGAGGAGACTGAAAGGGAGAGAGGGCACTTACATTCATGTAACTTATGTAGTATTACTACAATTCTGCATTATTAGATATTGTTAATATTTTCTTATGCCTAGCATATATATATATATATATATATATATATATATATATATATATATATATATATAAGTATTTGGGCCCCAAATACTTAAAATTATTGATAGCTACTTCTGTTACTACTGCAAGTGTTAGAAATTTTCACTTACCATTCATAAGCACAGACTAACACAGTGCCTTATGGCTTGACTCTTAAGCTGCTGTCATTTCTACTTGAATATCAGAATTTAGATCCAAATCAAGATGTCTAGACGGACATGTTTCCTTGTCAGTGCTTTCACCTTGATATTTTCAAGTGAACCAAGAAATCTTTTTCTCTCTGAATTACCTTAGTTATTTTGTTATGCAGTGAGTTTAGGAAGCACTAAAAGAAACACAAACAACAGGGGTCACTCAAGAAGACAGCAGAAATTGGTGAACACTATTGTCTAAGGAAAATGACAACCAAAATCCTTCCTCTTCCCTTCTCTATGTGCCGTTCTCATGTCCTTGCAAAGAATGTTCTTGAAAGTTTCAAGGGCTGGATTCCTTGAGCTGCAATAAGAATTTTAAGGAGAAGGTACCTATTGAGTTTGAGAATAATGTTCACAAATGAGAAACAGATATAAACAAAACACAAAATGAATAATGACTTCAGAAACTAATAATAAGTACACAAAGTACACAAGAATTTTTATTACATTTTGCAAGCACTTTGTTCTACATTTCAAAAACGCCACCATCAAGCTGTTGGCACATGTATGTACAAAACAGATTAATTGTAACGCCTGCTACAAAGCACTCTGTGAAAATACAAACTCTAATACCAGAAATGAAAGCCCAAAGTGTCAACATCATTACATAAATTTGAAAGACAGTTTTAAAAATCATCACAAACTGTAAAGACACAGAACTGAAACACTATAATATAGAATTCAAAGAAGCCCATTAATACTTTTGCTGAATATCTTTAATACTGCATTTATCAGAAAAGTGTTGAACCAGTAAGATAATCTAAGTGTAAAAAAAGTCAAAGAACTTCAAATCAATTAATTCTACAGAATGCATAATCATGCCACATATAACCCTAATATTACCCCCCTACCTACTACAAGAACTTGTAAAATTACTGATGATGCATGACCAGTAGTTGTACAAAGACTGGTTCACTCAATATATTTTATTAGAAATGCACTTACACTGAGAAAGGATTCCACAATGGTCAGATCAGTGCACTACACTACCTAGTTTTATACACTGACAAAAATGTCTTGTCAGGCTACATTGTTTTAAAAGACACTTTACAGCATTCTTGTAGCATTAGAAATAATCAAAAGAGTCAAGGTTAAAACAACACCAAATTTGGTCCAATAATACTGATTGCTTTTTCTTTAAAATTCCTTTGATACAGGTACTTCTTATAAATGAATATGAATTAACATTCAGTTAAAATGACTTACTTGAAATATAAACACAAATATATCACTACACTTTCAAACAATACATTCTATAGTGGCCTCTGACCACACTTGAGAAAACACTACAGGTAAACCAACATAGATTGGAAGGTTGCAAGCAAAGCTATCATATTAATGGAAACCTTTTCAAATATATCATACACATTTTAAGAATAGCTTACAGAGGTGCAATCCATTCAGACTTTTAAAGTAGGTAAAACAAGTTCCAAGGGGTTAGTGTGCTTATTTTTAATATACCACCTTCATAAAGGTAATTAATTTTCCACATTAGCATATTAAAAGTTCCAATCCAGCCACTTCATAAATCACAGAGGTCATTCTCCAATAATCCACAGTAGTTATTTCCATTAAAATGTTCTCTATACTACACTTTAAAAGGTAAGCCCGGTGTCACACTCTTAAAAAGGCGGCTAGCCATGCGTTAGCATCACTGTTTCTACATGCTCACAACAGAAATATGAGTGATCAGAGAGAAGTTCTCTTTAAGTACATCAAGAAAAAAATACAATGTTAACAAAGATAAGAAGCACTTTTTAAAACCTACTCTTATAAATTTAGAAATTGCACCTTAGATTGATGAAAGCATTAACCAGGGCCTATAGGGCGTGGCCACGGGGCTCCAGACAAGAGTTCCACATTTCATGAGGCGTCACCGTGGTGCCACCTCTGTCTATTGTTCATAATGTACAGTGGTCCCTTTGAAGGTTACCTGCAGTTAAACTAGTTACCAAAGCAAAACTAAAAAGTATAAAAAGCTGTTTTCTTTCCAAAACATAAGAAATAATGCAAAAGGTGTTACGTGTAACACATGAGAGGTGGTTAAAAATCAAACAAATCTTTGTATTTGATAATGTTAGCATCTGTGATCTTAAAGAACTATTAAATGAGTTTGAGAAGTTTTGTTTTGTGTATTTTTTTAAAAAAGGGTGTGATAGGAGCTTGTAGAAGAGATCTGATACCACTTTAACAAATTAGGAAATTAAGTGCTGAACGACAAATAATTGTATTTAGGTGATTCGTACGTCACCCTAATATCAATGAGAAACACTTTGCTTTTGTTTTTCAAAGGTTGGATGGTTGGATGGACCTTAGTTAAATACCAATGCATTCAAATAGCTGAAAGAGCAGAATATCTTATTTATGTGTATGCGTTGAGCCGCTCTTTGGAGCGAGTGGAATGGATATCATGAAGCTCCTGCTCCTCCTTTGATTTGATGTCTTCATACTTCTGCATCCGGCAGGCGTCTTTTACGTAGGCCCAGTTGGCAGAGAGGACCATTAGGTAGTGCACCTAAGTAAAAACACACATAATTTGCAATGAAAGTCTATTTGCTTTCTTCATTTGCCTTACTTTCAAGAAAGAAAGATGCAAATTATGTACAACAAGAAAAAATGTATACGTATGAAAGCAAGCCAATGTGTGTGGTAATAGAAACAATTATATTTTACTTAGTCAAATCTAAGTAAAACACACTCCTCTATCATTCAGTTGTTCGTCTCTCTACCTTGCATCCTTATTGACACTAGAGTAATCAGAGGCTGTCTCTAATCTTTAGGTGATATTTCCACTGTAGTCTGCCTGTGTACGATCAAATTTTGAAATGGGATATTTCATGTTCATGTATCTGTGTAATAACTCATAATCAGAAACGTGGTCATATATGTTTCATGCATAATTAACATGAATTAACAGGATAGTATGCTGGCTCACCATGAAGCATAAGCTAGGACCACAGGAATCCCGAAATATATCTAGGTATTTACTTATCAAGACAATTTTCCATGCAATGATTTTTTTTCTTCAGCTGATATTTCAAACTACAAGACAGAAAATATTATGCACATGGATTTTTTTCTACTTATGTACATACAAAATAATCAGAAATATCTGATGTTCAGAAAGAAAGCTCCTAAATTGTCTTGAGAAAAGTTGTTCAAGCAATAAAGTTCTTGTTTAGACCTAAAATGAAGCAGTGAGTCAATGCATTTGCTTAGCTTCCTATTCTTCCCTCTGAGTCTTCAGGAGACAGCAATTTTTCATAGGATGGATTTGATGGATGAACAGGAAGAACTAAGTTGTCAGTTATCTATTTTCTCTAAGTTTATTTTTTGTCATTGTTGGTTTGTTTCTTTCTTTTCTATTCTTTTTTTTTTTTTTTTTTTTTTTTTTTTTTTTTTTTTTTTTTTTTTTTTTTTTTTTTTTTTTTTTTTTTTTTTTTTTTTTTTTTGGTTTGTTTCTTTTTGTTCTCTCTTTTTTTGTATTTTAGGGAGGGGTCTACAGAGTGTTCAGGATCTCACTACTAGAACTGACTCACAGTGATCCACCTGCTTACAGACTCCCAAGAGCTGGGATTATTGGCCTGCGCCACCATGCCCTGTCTCATTCACCTTCTCAGCACGCCCAGGGCAGGAGGCCCAGGGATGGAAACCCCACCCCCTATGCCTGCTTGCAAGCACTTTAATCTGCTATGCTAATGGCCAGCCCCTTGTTACTTATTTTATTTATTTATTTATTTATTTATTTTTTGTCTTTTTGAGACAGGGTCTCACTATGCAGTTCAGGCTGGCCTTAAGCTCACTTTGTAGCTCAGGCTGGTCTTGAACTCACAACAATCCTCCTGCCTCAGCCTCCCGAGTGCTGGGATTACAGGCATGCGCCACCACGCCCGGCCGCTTGTTACTTATTTTAAAAGTGATTTTTAATGAAAAGGACTCTCATTTTAAACCACAGTGTGAAAGAAGTCACTAACAGTTACTACTCTGATTTGTCTCTTTAGAATAGGAAAAGTCTTATTTTTTTCAATTTCTAATAATTGATAAAAGTATTTAAGACCTCTTTTTTGTTTGTTTGTTTGGTTTTTTTTTTTTGTTTTGTTTTTTACAGAACCGGTGATTGAACTCAGGCCCTTGCACTTGCCAGGGAAGTACTTATTCCACTGGGCCATCTCCCTGGCCCCTTAAAACTTCATTTTTAAATGTTCCTTTCTCTGGCAATTAGACAATGGATTCTTACCATCTACATTTATTGAGTTGTCCATAATGACTGAGAGATGGATAACAGTTTCATAAGATCTATCTTCAGGACTAATACACTATACTTATTTTACAGGATACCAAAGAAAAAACTCAAGATTTGACTACAGAAGCCATTTCTGATGCTCAAGTCCTTGGTCAAACTTGTCATTCCAATGAGTCAACTGGAATTTACAGTAAATTATGGAGGAAAAGATAAGTCCGGCACATGCAAGGTCCTTCAGATTCACTAAGAGCCTTTACAGCATGAAAAATGATTGAAAGGATTTATTGCTAATATTTGTAATGAAAACTAGATATGAAAGGCATGCCTTAAAGCTAACTATGGGCTCACCTTAAGAATTAATCATGTTTCATATGTGACTCAACATAATTTTTATTATGTGTTCTTAATTAAAGAGAGAAAACATAAATCAAATAACATTATATTACTCAAACTACAATGATACACAATTACAAAAATAATTTTATCTTAATAATATAAAATTCAAAAAACTCAATGAACCATCTATCTTTATTAACATTATCAATATTGAATGTTTTCATGCTTGAAATTTTTATCAAATATTATTTCTATTTGTAATACTAAGGCTTATTTCAGTTGAGCCTTGATTTTCACATATGTATGTGCTAATTCCCTAACTTTTACTGAGAACATAAGTGTGTTTCCTTTGCATTTAGGACATGAGAGACAGACAATCTCTGTAGGCAAACGGCTGTGTAATTTAAATTGCATCGAGTTCTTACCATAGCAATCACTGCAGCGCCAGCTCCAGCAAGTGCCACAATGAACAAGTGGAAGGTCATGTTGAGCTGCAACAGAAACCACAAGGAACCAGAATGAGTCAGGGCACCCACAGAAGAGAACTGCTGCTGTGTTGCTGACAGATATGAGCCATGGGCAAACCATTTATTCAATCAAAAGAATTGTTACAATATCTTTTATCCTGCAAATTATTATTATTAATATTATTTGTATTTTAAGGAAGGGTCTACGGGGTGTTCAGGGTCTCACTACTAGATCAGACTCATAGTGATCCGCCTATTTACAGCCTCCCAAGAGCTGGGATTACAGGCCCATGTTATACCATGCTCAGTCTCAACTGCCATCTGAGTGCGCACCTGGGGTAGGGCCAGCACGGCAGGTCCATGAATCGTACTCCTGGCCCCTGAGTCTGCTTGCAGGCATTTTAATCCCTTGAGCTATTTGGCCGGCCCTCTTGCAAATTATTTATAGGCTTACAACTGCATTGTCTTTGTAAATTCACTAAGAGAATGGGACAGAAATTGGTGGTGTGATTTTCCATAATATTGTAGCAACATAAAGTTGTGCTACTATAACTTTTAAGCCATCACTAAAATGACTTTCTGAATATCTGAAATATTAACAAATTGCATTGAATTATTTAGGGCATTACTTTCCTATTTGTTCTATACACTCCCTTCCCAGAAACTGTGGGAAGAGTAACCACTAAAGGCAACAAAAGATAATCCAGCATAATTTAATTATATCATATTCTGCAAATAAGAAAATGAATGCTACAATTATGACAAAGTTGGGAAGTGCAAAGACACTCACCTCAGTAGACTCACACATCCTCAGGAAGTTCTCAGAGACAGTGCAAATTTTCTTTTCCTCTCCAATTGTCACAATCCCTACAACAGGTAAGATTACAAATTGGTTTATAATCCCCAGTTCCACCAAAAAAAAAAAAAAAATTGGCTTATAAATGTTTTTAAGAGTCCAATTGTTTTCCAAGAGAAAACAATGCTTGACTAACCTAATCTCAGCAAGCTCCTTTTTTTAAATGGTAGTAGAAACTGAACTCATGACCGTCACTTTGCCAGGTAGGTGGTGTGCTACTGAGCTATTCTTCCTGCCCTAGCAAGTTACTTTTCTTTATTAGGTTATAATACGAAAATACTTTTATATTTATTGTGGACTACATCTATGCATATAATTATGATTATAAGATACAAAACCAGCCCTTAAGCAATTTAAAACCTTTTAAATATGAATTTAACTGCATTTAACCAACAGAATTTTCAGATTCAATGGTAGTTGTTACTCCAGCAGTTTGGTCCATTATTGTGATATTGCTGGCATCATAGTTATTTTGATAACCACACTGTAGGCTCTGCTGTCATCAGAATCTAAATTCATTCACTTCACACAATGCTTCTGGCAATATACAAAAGCATACAGGTTAAAGTGGTACTCCTGCTGCTGCTAATATAGAAAGCAAAGGTATCTAGGAAAATGCAGAGATTCCATTTCACTCCTTGAATTGCTGATAACTGCAGTTATCTTATAAACCAACCACATCATAGTCACCTGGGAGATACTCAAATACATGTACTGCTAGACTGCAGCACACAGCTGATATAGGACCAATGCCCGAAGCTTAACCTTGGGCTGTTGTGCTTTTCAGATAACCATACAGGCAACACTTCCATGGCTCTACATCTTTCTCTCTCATTTATGCAGTTGGTATAGGGGCTGCAGGGTGTCACTCTACAGAACAGACTCCTAGTGATCCTCCTATTTTCAGCCTCCCAAGTACTTGGATTATAGACGTGTGCCACAGTTTTCTGTTCCTGTCTCTTTGTTCTCCCTGAAATCCTCCTCAGTCTCATTGTCTGGGTTGTCATCTTTTTCTATGACCTGCTGTGGGGGAGTGTCTAGTCTTCAGCCATCTTCTTCCTTCTCCAATCTCACCTAGTTCCAGAGATTTTCATGTTATTAACAACTCCTAGATCATTTCATCTCTTGAATCTTTCCAGAAAATGAGACTTATGCATCTAATTTCTTACCTCACAACTCTGCTTGGATTTGTAACAAACATCTAAGAATTGCTATCTTCAGAATTTGACTTCTGATATTAGTTACCTTCCCCATTTCCAAGAAAACTTTATCATAGACCGCCACCTTTAATATAAATTAGTCTTCCCGATCACTTTGTCAAATGGTAGTTCCTCTTTAGATTCTTTATTTTCACACTCTACCTGCAATCTATCAGGAAATTCTGTGATTTCTGTTCTAAATCCCCCAGAATCAAGCCATTTTTCTTTATCTCCTTTCTACTCTCCTAACCCAGGCCAGCAGCATCTCATGACCAGATTCATATGGTAGTTTGACGATGGCACCAGTTTCCCTGCTTCCTGCCACACTCCACAGACAGGGACCCTTCTGTAAGTCAGAGAATGCCGGTCTCTTCCAAAATCTCGCCCTGATTCTGTGTCCCTTAGAATGAAAGGCCTAAATTTATTGTATGTGCTGTGAATTCTGATCCTTTATCTAAATGCATTCTTTCTACTCCTTTCATTGTTGTTACTTATTATTATTATTATTATTATTAATTATTTCAAATACTCAATATTGAACCCAAGGCTTTCATACTGACCTATATCATGCATCTTCAGAATTTCTTTTTCTTTTTTTTTTTTTTAGTACTGGGAATTGAACCCACACTTGCCAGGCAAGTGCTTATTCTACTGAGCTATCTCCCTGGGCCCCAGCCCATCTTAAATTCTTTCTGTCTTTTTTCTTTTCTTTCTTTCTTTCTTTCTTTCTTTCTTTCTTTCTTTCTTTCTTTCTTTCTTTCTTTCTTTATTTCTTTCCTGCCTCCCTCTCTTCCCCTCCCTCCTTTCCTTCCTATCTCTCTTTATTTTCTTTCTCTCTTTTTTTTTTATTTGAGACAGAGACTTACTAATTTGCTTGAATTCCCCAAACTACATTTAAACTTGTGATTCTCCTGCCAGGTCTCTCTTATATTGTTGTAAAATGGAATACTGTTTTGCTTTACCTCAGCCACACTAGCCCTCCTGTCAATATCTCAAGATACCAGGTATGAGACTGCCTTGGAAACTCCACTGCATCATCTTTCTGATAAGCATGCAGACATGCCTAAATCCCTCCTGTCCTTCAGATGATGACCATGTATTGAAGACATGCTCCCCTATTTGTTAAATATTTTGAGCCAAGTCAGAACTCTTGAGGCTATATATTTTGTGTATACAAGTTTACATATAAAATGAAGTACCTTGACACATATAATTTGTCCTATAAATATATACCTACTGTCTAAATTAATTATAGCTTGGGAATTAACATGTAAATAATATTACGCAGTGAAAAGAGCATGTGTGAGATAAATTGCAATGTAATTCCAAAAACCTGGTTGTAATAATTCACATCTGTGCATCCGTCTTTGAATGACCATATTGGCCAAACCAAAATTTTAGTAATTTAGATATATACATTTTTTCGGAAGGTTGAGATTTTATATATTTAATTTTCACAGACTTTTTTTAGTTAGCATATATACACAACACTCTTAGTTTCTTTAAAAGCAATAGAAGAAAAGGCAAGTCACAGAAATGATTGGGCAAGAGGAACATCAATAACTCAATGCAATGAAAGTGCGGAGAGAGAGCAACGAGCACTTCATGCTGCAGAGAGCTGCAAGGCTTTGCCTGCACTCTTTTGAAGTTCATAGCCTCAGGAAACTGAAACAGTCTGCTTTTCAGCATTGGAAGAATTTGTTGTGCCTGCAATATGGAAAACTTCAGATTATTTTTACCGGTAAGATGATAACAATTTTTTGTTGGTTACTGGACAAATGAAGCATCATCTCTAGAGACAAATTTTCTTGTCGAGGAAATTAGGACAACTAGAAGCAGAATGAACACTCCTCCCTTACAGTGTAGTAGGAAATTGACTCCCTACTATGAAATATAAATTTTTATATTTAAAATAGATTATATTTCATGTCACTAGTTTTACAAATAATAGAATAACTATAATATCCTCTACTAGCTCCTGGAAATTGCTCACATTCTGTGCTTCAATACAGCAACCATGAGATATTTCTATGCTTTCCTCCATTGTTCATCCATTTCCTGACTTGTTCTTCTATTGTTAAAGAACTACTTCAGTTACATTGAGACCATCCAGACAATAAGGGAGAATTATTTTATTCTTCAGTTGACTAGCAACCTTAGTCCATATATCAGCTAATTCCCCTTCAATATGTCCACTCACATGAGAATACTGACTCAGAGAAACAGCCTACAAGGCATTCAAGATTGAACACAATTCTTCAGTTATATTTCAGATATTAATATAGTTTGGCAATTAGTGGTCACATATAGATATGTTTTCTTACTCACACTATGTGTGTTTGTTTTCTATTTAAACCATAAATTGGCCATTTGAATGACATGAGTTGGTGACAATGACCTGGCTTATTCAAAGTCTTTGTCTTCTGTAGAAAAAGCATCACCAGACATGACCATAACCCAAGAGTTTGTCAACATTCATATTTTTGAAGGAATGTATTTTTCTTTCAAAATTGTTGTGGTCTGTCATCATAGATGTTTGTTCAATAATTGGAGAAAGAAGGGAAATAAAATCTTTGGAACAACCATGTTGAGAAATGAGATTCAAATCGAGCTCTCTGAGTTTGAGGCCCATCTACTCAGGAACGTGCTCTGCGTGTCTGATCCTGAGAGACTCTCACCAAATCTTTTGCACTTTAATGGAGCACAGGTTAAATACTGGATCTCAAAAACATGGCAGGATAAGTTTTAATATTTCATAATACAATGTTACTAAGATAAACACATTAATATCATCAAATCATACAGTTCATGTAGTAGAATAAAAGAAGTCAAAATAAAAATATCACAGTGAAGCCTTAGTTCTAATTGTGAAGTTAATTCCCTTTTGTCATGAAACCCCACATATTCTATGGTCTATGAATAAGGATGTGTACAGTCTATCAGGACTGTTATTCTGCCCATCAGATATAATAATGGCTTAATTAATATTGTAACTTGAAAAATATCTCTTTTTTAGTTCAGTCCCCAATTCTATCAAATAAATTAATTAATTAAATAAATAAAACCTTATATAAAGATCTTATACAAAGAATGATTGGACCAAGATTCGGTACGCTCGTTTTTCCAATCCAGCTAGTTACCTTTATCCCTGAAAAATTGTTTCATCTCTCAAAACTCCATTTCTTTTAGACAAAGTAGTTTGATTTTGATTAATGAAGTCATTTATAAAATTCTACGGGTCTAGAATTTATTCTATGCTTAATGACACTTGGGAGCATATAAACTGAATAGTTACACTAATAAGCTTCAATGTATTAAGTTAGATTAATATGGATATTAAAAGTATTTGAATATATTGAAAATTAATACCAGGTTTTGAAAAAAATTGAAAAATATTTTAAAAAACAGGGTCTACTCTCCTTTTATACAGGGTTATTTTCCCTGTCTGTTAGAATTCAAACTTCAGGAAAAGGTTTAAAGTACTTTTCTGGAATTCCCCAACATTTGCACTCTAAACTTTGGTTTCAAGAAGACCACAGATTTTATAATCACTACTTCACTAATTTTCACTTTCCAAACTGTAAGTGAAGCATTTCCACTAGAAGCCCGCTAACTCATCAAGTACCTACCATAAAAATTCAGATAGCCATGTCAAGGGATCCCAGCCTTCATTCATTCTCATATCAACAGATTTAACCATAAAAGAATTTCACTATACTTTGCTGAATGTGACTTTCAGACAAAAAGTGAATGATTTCATATAACTATGCCCCAAATAATGCTTTACTATATTTGGATCAGCATTGAAAACATATTATCAATTTGAAGTTCAAATTTGACTGTAGGTCCTGCTTTTTACCTGTCAACTCAAGAGGCAGTCTTCTCTAACTTTAGGATAAACACAGTAGAATAAAGAGATTAGAGTGCATGCTCTGAGAGCCACTGTTCTGCAGTGACCTCCAGTGGCTGAGAGGACATCTGCTTTTCCTATGTTTATAAGGCAATTGATTCCAAGAGTAAAGCCTTCTAGTGAAATAAAATTTGACCTGCCCTCCCACCAAGAATATGCAGGGATTGTTTTGCAACTCATGTGGGTAAGAGTACAGGAAGTCTAGCTTTATCTGACAGTATGCAGGTTGTCCACTATTTTGGAACACATAGCAGTTGAGCAGAGCACAACTGTACTGTAGAGTAGATATAGAGCCACACACATTCAGAGTCTCTGGATGTAGAGACTTACAGAGTCTCTGCAGGAATCTCTAATACTGAGACAGACGACAAGTGCCAGGCTTTTTCACTTTTCCTTTGCTAGCCAGAGGGTGGATGTGGCTTGATCACTGGTTCACATCCTTCTCTCCTTGCCTTCCCTTTGTTCCTCCTCATTAATGTACTAGACAGCCTGCCTCAGTGTCCGGCTACATCACCTGGCAGTGCCCTTGCTGTCTGTCTAGGCATCATTTTCCACTCCAACTTGAGTGCAGCCACACACTCGACATGATGTCCCCCTCCTTTGAAGGAGGATAGGGGCATTCTGCAGAGCTAAGATTAGGAAGGAAGTGGTCTTGGCCCCTTATTTTCATACATGCCATGTACAGCAAGCTTTCAGTCCTGCCCCTCCCTGAAACAGGCCTACAGCTGCCTGTTAACTGTGCTCCACATCCACTCCTGGGATGTTCGTGTGGGATGGCTCCCACCTATACATGGTCCCGTGATCTGCAACATAGTGTTCTTGTAACTCTGCTCATAATTTGCTTCTTGGATAATGAATGCTCCCCAAATCCTGTAAACCTATTTGGGTTTTCTGAAGTTCAGTAGTACGGGCAATGTGGTCTTTTCCAGAGAAAGATCAATAAACACTCATATTTATGAACAATGAAGAGTTCCAGGGACCAGCAGCCATCAAAGGTCAGTGGCAGAGACCGGTATCCACCAGAGTCGATCTACAGTGTTGGGTAAGCCAGTGGCCAACAACGTCTGTGTCCACTGTTAGGATTCATAATCAACCTGGTGTTACTGGGTGACATCAATGATGCTAGCAGAGCTGAACTTTACTGATTTATGATTTCCATTATGCAAAACAATCCAAGGTTAATAGGTAAAACAGGAGGAAACTTCATGAAAAGAAAACTTCTTAGTGCCCACAGACATTAGGAAACTGGCTGTTAGTGTCTGTTCAGTGAAAAGCAAACCCACTTGTAAACATGGACTTGCAGTACTTCGTTAATTCTTCAGCTCCAACAGTTTTGCAAATGAGAAAATAGAATCTTAGTTTAGCTGATTACACTCAAAGTTTAGAAGATAATGAAATACATTTTTCTAAGGTGATCTTCATAGTAGATTTTACAATTTGTGTCATTCATATGGGAAATGACAGGAGAATGTAGACATCAGATGGAGTGTGAAAAGACTACAGCAATCACACTTTTAACCAGCTAATACCAGAAAATACAGTCTGATAGCCTGTTCATAAAGGTATGACGTGAGCCTGATTTTTCTTTTCTCTTGAATTCGTATTTCTTTAAATCTAAGAAGGAGTATCTTAAAAAGTGACTTGATAAAATTATCTCAGTGGTACAGGTAGTGCTGGCTCCAATGCGATTTAAAATAAGTTCCATGCAGACATTTAACTAAAATATGAAGTTGTGTTTTACAGGTAGAGACTCAGCATCTACCTACCAAACTGACGAAGGTCCAAGCAAAGATTGGCCCCCTCCACCAGGGTAGTATTCCGGCAGATGGTCCACACATTGAAGTACATGTAAACGGGCAGGGAAGTGAAGGCTGCGACTCCCAACCAGGCCAACATGAAGAGGTACGTCAGCATGATGAACTGCACAGACAGAAAATGGGGAGAGAAAAATGTCATGCACTGGAAAAGAATTTGTTGATCCATCACCAAATTTGTTGATCCATCAGTCCTGTTGGTAAGGCTTTTAAGGTTATGGTACATAACTGATTAGCACAGTTCTTAGGAACTGTAATATAAAAAGTCAAGAAATGGCAGAGAGGAAACACCTATCAGAAAATCTCATCTTGACAGAAACTGTGGTGTACCTACACTAAATGATGGACTCAAAAAGTCTCCACATTTTTGTTTTTGAACTGGAGAGGAAACTCAAGACTTTGCACCTACCAGGCAGATGATCATTCCACTGAGCTGTCTCCCAGTAGTCTCCATATTTTTTTTATAAAGTTTAGAAAACAGTAGCTAATACCATTTAGAAAACAGAATTTAGAGGAGACGCTGGAAAATGCTACGTTTTATTGAAAAAAATTAAATGAGTAAGACCATTGTGAATAAGTTTATTTTAGTAATCCTTCCTCCTTTTTTACTGATCAAAAGAATAAAAATATTCTATGTAGCAATACATACAACACTGAGTCTTCAAACACACTTGGCTGTGTATAGTAAGCATTGTGTGTGTCTGTACCAAGCAAACTGTCCAAGAGGACAAGTTTTCTTGGGCATTCTCTCTTATTTCTCCTTTCTGTAATGAAGAAGATGAAGCCCATTCACAAGTGAAATTCACTCAGGAATGGGAAGCCAGCTCAGAATGGCTCCTTTCTCAAAGCCTTCGTTATGCTATAATTTCTTCAGCATCCAGTCACAGTGAGAAAGACCTGCTAGACCCTGAGTATGGATAAGCATACTACAAGCAACAAGACCCACTCACTGTTACTAAGCTACGTTTTGTGATGCATGTAATTCCCATATTTTATCATGTGATTCAAATATGTAAAGATAAAGTTCTATTTACTCACTTAATAAGCTTTATGTATCACTTCTTGTAACCATTGCCTAAATGTATACCTCACAACAGTCTTATGTTCACCTAAGATACAGCTTTTCAGCTGGCTGAGTGGAGGCTATTCTGCAGCACTCTATTCTTGCCTTTGCAAAATGGAAATGACTCTAAATTGACCTCACATGTTGCAGTGAGGCTTAACCAAAATAATGAATTTTTAAAAATCATTTAGCATAGAAATCTGGCACATAAAAAGGTTTGGAAAAGTACTAGGTGTTTTCCTTTTTGATAGATTGATTTTCATGTTGGGAGAAAATTGGAAAAAGAGAAGCTCTTGTGTTTGGAAAATTTATTCAAATTATGCTCTCTTTCAAGATGAAAGAATTCAGAAAGTCTTAGAATGTATCACAGGTGAAGAAATTCTGTGAATTCCTTTGGGAGAAAATGTTTCTTTTATTAACATTTTCAGTTCTTGGAATTGCAGATCTTATGGATAATGTATGATTTGAAGAACAGTGTCATAATATAGCACCTAAAACACAGTCTTGAGAAGGAAAGCCAACTCTGAAGCCCAGGAGATCACCTTGCTCTGGACCCATCCTTGCTATCTTCCATCCAAGTACTAACCAGCCCTGACCCTATTTAGCTTCCAAGATCAGATGAAATCAGTCTCATTCAGGGTGGTAGGGCCAGAAACATACCACCTATCTCTATTTTGTTCTTTTTCTGCCATGGGAGATTTCTACTGTGCTTTTCCTGAAGGTGTAGTGCAGTGTGCAATGTGACTTCTGCACCAGCAGATTCAGACTTAGTTATGGCACTGAACGGTGTTGGAGCTACTTCATGAGAAAAGACATATGATTCTTGAAGCCAGAGTACTAATGCATGGTTTCTTTTTGGTGTAAGTGCTAATGTTTTAGCAAATAAAGCTGGAAGTTACAGAATAAATCACTGCAGGGAGAAAATGCTTTCTTTGGAGCTAATGTATTAGATTTGTGCCAAAGAAAATTTTTAAGAAATACCTTGATTTTGAATTTTTAGTGAGTATCTGTTCTATTTCAGGAGAAAGAAGTTCATAGAGAAGAAAATATGTAAGGTAAAGAAGGGAAAACATAATTCCATCTTGTTGTTTGCTATTTTGTAGTCAGATATTTATAGAAGTGAAGATTGTTCAAATTAATTACCCACAATTCTTGTTAGAAACTGCAATAGTAAAATATTTCATAATTATAAATTTATTTGAGCATTGCATTACTAGTTATACGTGCGTGTTTTGTCATCTTAATATCAGTAAATTAATAAACTATGTGTGAGCAGAAAACCTTTGAGGATATAATGTTTTTCTGATTTTGAAACATTTAAAAATACATTTACATTTATTCATTTGTTCATTTGTTTGTTTATTTATTTTGTGGTTCAGGGGATTGAACTCAGGAGCCTGCACCTGACAGGTGTTTATTCTACTCAGCTGTTTCCCCGGGTCCTAATTCAGACTCCTGGTGATCCTTCTGTCTCAGCCTTCGCAGCGCTGGGATTATAGGCATGCTGGTTTCAGGATTGGCACCGCATGTCTGGGGTCCCCAGCCCTTTGAAACATTTTGTAAATAAAAAATAATCTACAGAATTACTATTCTCTTAGGTGAATACTTCTGAAATTGAACTCAGGAATATTTGTTTGGAAAAGAATAAACTAGGAAGAAATTGTGAAAGTATTGTTGGACTTGAAATCAGATGACAGGGACAGAATTTTATGGCATATGATTTAATCCCTCTCAGCCACTTCCACCACCTAAAACCTGAAAGGTAGGAAACCTCTCTCACTTAGCTGTGCTGAAAACACAATGACCATCTTATTGAAATCCACTGACTGGGAAGCATGATGTATGGGAAACACAGTGCGAGAAGGTTATTTGATGGAATGCAAATCAATTATTTTGAACTTTGAAAAAATACATATGGACACAGAGGAAACTGTTTTCTGTTTCACAGAATGTTCATTATTTTGAATGGACTCTGGATTTTGGTTTGTGGTAGATCGGGGAAGGAAGCACAGGATTCCTGAAGTTACAAGTAGCCTCATTTGCTTTGCCACTGTTTGCAGTCACTCCTACATATTAAGATGCTATTAGGTCCTGGCTCATCATGAAAAAGTGTGAATAAAACATTACTTTGAATTCTGTTAATTCACTGAATGAAATTAGATATTATCTTGGTTATAAGATGGTAGGGATAAGTGCCACCTATTTAAACAATATTCATAATATTCCATTATCATATCAATATTTTTATTATAATTTTACCAGAACATACAGGCTAAAACAAGAAACCTGTAACTTATCATTCTTCTTGAATTTTTCTTTTTACTTAATATAAATGCATTGAGCACTTATTATACATTAGCATTGAAATAAAATTGTTGCTAGGATTTTATTTTGTAATTTGAAATTAAATAAAGCAACATGGTTATTATTATAATGCAAACCCAAGTTTCTAATCATTGTTAAAAGTCTGCACGCAGAAAGTAAAAGAAACAGAGCACCAAGTGAGATTTTCATACTTGTGGCAATGCCATGTATTAATGTCACTTGTTTATGAAGCTGGTAAGATGGCATGGCAGTTAACTATAAATGACTTGTAGAAAGTGATTGGGTTTACACATCATACCTTTGAATTTAGATTTATTGTCTAAGAAAACAATACCTTCAGGAGCTGTAGTTTTTCTGTGGAAATTTTAGCAGATGTGGGGCGGCAGGTGTACAGGTAACACACTGGAAGTTAGTCAGCATGAGAGATAAAATGAATTCAGTGCCAAGGCCACTCTCTAGGAGACACTTTGGCGGCACAGTGCCTGCCAGCCAAGCACCAGGTCCTGGGTTTGATTTCCAGAAAACAAAAACAAAAACTAAACAACAACAACAAAATCTCAGCTTCTAAAAGTCTCCAAGTTTGGAAATTACTCAACAGCTAAGGAAAATATACCATATATTGATGGAAATATTCCGATGTATTTAACAATTTTAGGTGTAAGGAAGATTTATACCTAGATGAATGAAATCTATTCATATATCCCAGATCACCATTTCTTTTTTCCGGTGGAACCAGGGATTAAGCTCAGAACCTTGAGTTTGCCAGGGAAGCACTTATTCCACTGAGCCATCTCCCCAGCCTCCCCCCCAATCACCTTTTAAGAGAAAATTATGCATATGAAAATTAGGTACTGATCATCGTGTTTAAGAGAGATTTTTCTCATTATTTCAAGGAACAGAATATGCAAATAGTTTACAAAAGCATCTCAGAACCATTTATGGCATGACAATATGCTTTTAATGATATTTTCTCATCTTGGGATGGGTTTAAAGAGTATCAGTCCATCGGATTCCCGGGTTGATAATAGAAGGAAACTTCTCCAGATCTTATCAAATGTAAAACTAGCTCCAAATTTAAGTAGGCTGTTATCACACTAGACATTAGGTTGAGGGGCTGCAGCTTGAAACTAGTTTTCAGCCCAGGAAAGACATAAAGATAATTTGATCAATGATGTAAAAGTAAAAGAGATGCTTAGGCCTCTGTGTGTCTGTTACATCTGTATCTTTAAAGCATCTGCAAGTGGTTCTAATGGTTACCAAATGTTATGAACATTTACTTTGCTGAAGTGAAGGAAGATTTTGTTAGTGTATTTTATGTGACTGCTTCTCTGAACTTCCTCATTAAACTCTAGTTTAGTCCTAAGATTAAAAAATAGATTAAGTGCCAGAAATATATGCTAATGTCATTAAAATAGACAATTGCATGACTATGGGGCACTGTACTTCAGCCAAATATTTTAAACAAGATTTCTCAAATGTGGCACTATGAAAATTTGGAGCTGCCTAACTTTTTCCTATGAGAACTACTCTGTACATTGGAAGATTTGAGGGAATAGCTCGGCATTCTGCTTCTACCTAGTGAATTATTAGCTATAGGGGAAAAAATCTAAGATATTCTGAGGGGAAATGCCCTCTAAGTAAGGCCCACAGCAGTGATGTGAAGTTTCAGGTCAAAGTGAAATAGATGTGGGGTTGAGGAGATGGCTCAGTAGAATAGCAATTGCCTGGCAAGTGCAAGGCCCTGAGTTCAACTCCTGACTCTGAAAAAAACAACCAGAAAAAAAAATGCATTATCATTCCAGATGCAAAGTGGCCTAGCAAAAGTATTGAAGTGCGTACTACAAATTATACAGTGTATAATGTATGAAAGTTTCTCATTATGTGTAACACTTGAATATATGTAATCATAAGATCATTGCTCATATCATAACCCAAATCTACCTATACAAAAGGTGTGAATCTGAACATATTTTTAAATGATTTACTGTGTCTTTAACAACTTTATTTACAACTGTCCATTCTTGGAAACTTCCAAATTGCTTTTAAATGAACGACTGTATATCCAAATAGTAATTGAAATATTCATACTAAAAACAAAGTAGAGCACAAGGAATAAAAAGAGCTTTAAAAGTCCACACATTTATAGTCAGTTTGACAGAGGTGCCAAGAGCGATCTTTTCAGAAAAAGTGCTGGGAGCATTGGATTGGTGCATGCAGAAGAATGAAGTGAAATCTTTATAATCTGGGAAAATCAACTTCAAATGGGTTACAGTTAAATATAAAGGTGGAATCTAACAAAGAAGAGAATCCTAGAGAAATGCTTCGACGTATTGGTTTGTGCAGGAAGTTTTGGGAAGAGACTAAAAAAGAACACAAATACAGAACCAGACAAATAGGGTTGCAGCTAAGTGAAAAGCTCCTGCATAGCCATGGAAACAGTGAGCAGCACAAAGAGACACAGGCAGGAAATATTTGCAAGCTGTGCATATGCTAAATGGTTGCTATTTAGAATATATAAAATTGCCAACACAATAGCAAAACAAAATGAAACTTTAAAATAGGGAGGAGGGGAAAAGGATAAAGAAAGAATGAAAAGAAAAATGGAAACAATGCTTTGGTAAATAAGAAGGGGGAAATGGGGTGAAGGAAAGGGAGGTGCGGGGAAGGAGAAGGGACAGACACAGGTTCTCTATCATGAATAGTGTCCTTGTGTATAGCTAGATGGTGCCAATAAAATTAACTTCTTAAAAGTGCTTAAGGGACTTGAATAGACAATTCTTCAGAGAAGACATACACGTGACTATCAGGTATATGTAAAATAGATAAATTGGGTGGGAGCTACAGAAAGGTTGATTGACAGATGCAAAGTTACAATTAGATAAATGGGGGAGATTCTGATGCTTTACTACATAATGACGAGCTAATAGTAATGCATTGCATATTACATGATAGCTAGAAAAAGTGACCTTGAGTATTCACCACAAATGTAAGAAATATTCGAGCAGACAGATACAGTAGCCACTCTGATCAATAGAGATTCTGTTGGGGCAGGGATATGGTTCGGTAGAATAAGCGCTTCCCTGGCAAGTGCAAGGGCCTGAGTTCAATCCCTGGTTCTGCCAAAAAAATAAATAAACAAAGACTGTATTTGTGTATCAGAACATCACACTGTACCCCATACACACAGGTTAGAGTCAACTATAAGCTTCTAAAAATTATGAACACTAGAAGTCCTCTTGGCTTATAAATGTTTTCTGAGAACTGTGATGCCAACTCAAACAAATTGATCACCAGAAAAAAATATAGTAATATGTAATACAGCCACAACTTTTTAAAATATGGAAAACAAATAGTTATTATTTAAGAAAACAAACTAACCAAGGAATGAAACTGAAATCACTCAGATTTTCTGCTATGAAATGCTTCGTGTGTGGAAGGTGTGGTCTGCTGTACGATGTTGTTAACATGCTGGGACCCTAAAGAGGTGTAATCCATTGAGAGGTCATGGGGTCACCAGCCTCAAAAGGGGCTAAGGTAGTTCCTGTGAGATTTAAGTCATTTTTGGAGAGAGAGAGAGAGTATTTATAAAAGAGCCCACTCTGGGGCTGGGGAGATAGCTCAGTGGTGTAACCAACTGGCAGGCAAGCACAAAGACCAGGGTTTGATCCCCAGTACTGCATGCCATGCCAGCCCGGGAACCACGGGTGCACCAAGCAAGCCCTTTAATCTGGTGTGGTGGTCCATGCCTGTAATCCCAGTGCAGAGGAGGCTGAGACAGGAGGGTCACTAGGAGTCTGAACCGCATAAGGAGACTGTGCATCCATCCATCCATCCATTCATCCATCCATCTATCTACCCACCCACCTACCTACCTACCTATCTATCTAGAGCCCACCCCATGCTGTCTTTATGACTTGCCATTCAATCTCTCCCTTTACATGTTTCTACCCTAAGTGCAGGTATAACGCTTTCTTTTAGCCTCCAAAAATACTCTACATTGAAACCAAATAAATCTCTTTTCTTTGTTTATGCAGTCTTAGGTATTTATTATCATAATAGAATTTGGGCTAACACTTTTCCCCATTAACAAGTATATTGTTTCACTTCTTCAAGCTGAAAGTTGAAAAATTGATAAGAAAAAAAATAAATGAAATAAAACTGCCTTAGAAAGCTTCTATCAGAGTTGGAGATAAAACAATGACAGACACATGGAACATACATCTTAATAAGTGACTAAAGAACAAATCAAAATATTCTCAGTTTTATTGCACTGAGCCACAGGGTACAGTGGAATCTTGGCAAGAGAAAGAGCTGTCAGGGACCCCATGCATGCACACATCAGCTTCCACTGGGGCTTTGCTATCTTTGCTACATATGGCATATTTATCTAACAGGTAGGAAGAGAATAAAAAACAAAGACAGGCTCTAGTGAAATCTTTCAGGGTGACTTAGAAATAGGAGAATCAAAATGGCTATGAGAAGGAATAAGGAGATAGCTCAGTAGAATAAGCACTTCCTTGGCAAGCACAAGGTTGTGAGTTCAATGCCCAGTTCTGAAAAATAATGGTTGTGAGAAAAAGGAATCATATTAATACTGAGTTGAAACTGAGCTAAAAATGACATGATCTAATTAGAATATAGATTATTTCCAAAAAATTTTTGTCTGTGCAATTGGACTATGAATGTGTGTGTGTATGTGTGTGTGTGTGTGTGTGTGTATGTAATCAAATAGTACCATCAAAATAGATGGAGTAAAATTTAGGAATTTCTTCCTACTTCAAGTATTTTTCCTCTTCAGTCTAGCTTTCACTTCTTCTCAGAGCTATCTGTCTACAGTGTAAAACGAGGTTCAGTGCCAGAACTCTCGGTCCTTGATAGTATAGCCATTTTAGAAAAGTGGGGCCACTTTTTAAAAATCCAAATAAGCCTTGGCCATATGGCCCAGCAGCTGTGCTCCCTGGATGCAAATGAACTGAAGCCTGTGAATGTCTTGGGCCCCCAGATTCTCTAGATAAATCATTTTAAGTTCACATATAAGGGACAAAATGCAGCACTTGCTTAGAGTGAATCTGACTGCATTTAGCATAATGTCTTCCTAACAAGATCCTATATCTCATGTAGCATTCCAGTGCGTGGTCTCATTATGCTGCCATCCACCATGCATAAGACATTTATGTTGACCCTACAGTTGGCTCTTGTAGAGAGTCTGTCAACAAATGTGGAGATGTCTGAATTTCTTGTACATACTGATTTCATATCTCTTAGGTAAATGTACAAAAGTGAGATTTCTGGGTCATATGATTATTTTATTTTATATCTTATTTTTAGTATTTTTTAAATTTATTTTCTTATTACAGGTTCTCACTATACAGTGTGGACTCATAGTGAACCTCCTGCATCAGCTTCCCCAGTGCTAGGATTACAGGCATGTGCCACCTCTGTAGCCAGTATGCCCGGGTTCAGGGCTGACATGACATTCGGTACCAGGGATGGAAGCTGGGTCCTTGTGTTTCCGAGGCAGACACTGAGACCATTGAGCTATCTGCATAGCCCTATTTTTAGTTTTTTGAAGAAATTCCATTCAGCTTTCCATATCAGCCCTATTAATTATACTCAGTACAAATATATACATTTTTACAGGGATAAAAGCATACCAGCCCACCCTGAAGGCCCTGGAATCAGGTGTGGTGGCTCAAGTCTGTAATCCCAGCACTCAGTAGGCTGAGATAAGAAGGATTGCTGAGAGTTCGAGACCGACCTGCAGGCCACAAGAGTAGCACAAGGCCAGCCCAAAATGCATAGTGAGACCCTGTCTCACAATAAAAGTAAAAATAAAAAAGTAAACTTTAGGAAAAGCACACAAATTTATCAACAAGCAGAATCATGAGAGACATCAAAGGATATTTATTTATTTATTTTTATTTAAAAAAATTTTTTTGACGGAACAGGGTATTGAACTCAGGCCCTTGCACTTGCCAGGCAAGCACTTATGCTACTGAGCTATCTTCCCAGGCCCAAAGTATGTTTAGACAGTTGAAGCACATACACTACACAGAGAGCATCGGGAGGATCTTCAGGGGATCATCGACAGCTGAGGAAGGTGAGAGGAGCCAAACACAATGCACAAAGCTTGTGTGCAATTCAGCGAAGTGTCCCAGGTGACAGTTACCTATGCTCGTCTCTGGCTATGGCAGTGTCTGACCTCTCAATGGCTTCTTGGGAAAGAAATTTCCTAAGCAAAAATCAAATAGCAACGCCCTGCCCAATCTGCTTTATGATAGCTGCAAATTCCTTTTCACAAAGAGACAGCTTTTCTCATATATTATATCTGAATGGCAATCTGGTGATAAGTTAACGAAGTATAATTTGGGGGTGGCATATGTCAGTCTCCTTCAGTGCACACAAAAAAGGCATAAAGGAAAATTCACAGACACATGGTTCATAGCAGTCCCAAGCTAGGAACAACCTAAGTGTCCATCAACTTGTGAATACATCAACAAACTATGGTATAGCTACATAGAGCAATACAAAAAGAAGCAAATTGCCATTACAGGCAATAGTAGAACTAATTTTTTCATGAAAAAGTGAATCAAACAATGTATTATATTTTTTCTTTTTAAATAAAAAATACTTGAGATTCACTTGATCTGATCTCATGAGAAACACTTTACTTTCTATAATTTTCATCTCTATAATGCAAAAAAATCACAAGCAAAATGGAATACAATTATATCTCAGATACATTTATAAAATACCTAGCTACTTTTTCTCAAAACAGTCGAGATCATCAAAAATGAACAAAAATAAAAGTCTTAGAAAATATCAGATCAGAGTAGAGTAAGGAAAGATGAGAAAATGCTGAACGAATTACTGGTACAGAAAAAAAAATATTTAGTAAAAATTAAAAAAAAATAAATTCCAAATAAAATATGTACTCTAGTTGCTATAACATTCATATTGGCTCGTTAATTATGGCAAATGGACCATTTTCATGTTAAGCGAATAGATGAAACTGGATCTGATCAATATGGAAGCTGTACTACCCTCAATTTTCTATACAGTTGAAACAATTCTAATTAAAATATTTATAATTTAAAATAATTTGAGCATGATGAAAATTTAAAGGATCATAAATTGGAAAATATTTTATCGCAGGATTATGTGATATATAGACTTCTCCAATTATAACTAGAATGCTACGAAACATGTAAAATTGTTCTTAGGAGAACTTCACAGAGGGCTACATGTCATGACTGAACAATCAATAGAAAAAATTAAACATAAAACCAAATGTTGCTTGAACATTTCAATAAGTTCACTTTATCAGAACTACGGGTGAAGGGCCGGGCAGATAGCTCAGCAAACTAAAGTGCCTGTTTTTGTTCATGTATTTATAAAGCATCTTGTATTTCTTCCTCTGAGAAGTGTGTGCTCATCTCAGATGACCATTTTTGGATTGTGTCTTTATATTTTGGGGTCCTAATGTTTTTATTTCTTCATAAATTCTAGATAGAAGACCTTTCTCTGAGTGCTTATTAGTTAAGATTTTTTTCTAAATTTATGGGTTGTCTTTTCACTCTGTTGGTAATTTCTTTTGACATGCAGAACTTTCTCAATAAGAGGAGGTCCCAGTTGTTAATTTTTCCAGGTATTTCCCATGCAGTTAATTCTCTCAAGTATTTCCTGTGCAGTTTGATTTTTCTTCATGTGAAGACCCCTATGTCTTCAAGAGTTCCCCCTACTTTTTTTCCAGGAGATTTAGTGTTTCCATTTTAATGTTTAGATCCTTAATCCATTTGACTTTAGTTTAGTGCATAGTGATAGACCTGGGCCAAGTTTTAGTTTTTGGCATGTAGAGAGCCAGTTTTTCCAGCACCATTTGTTAAAGAGGCTACCTTTCTTCCACTAATCCTGTTTAGCCCCTTTGTTGAAGATAAGGTGGCTGAGTGTGTTCGTAGTTGCTTCTGCATCTTCTAATCTGTTCCACTGATCCTCAGGTCTATTTGACTGACCTTTTCAGATACAAAAGTTATATTTTTACTTATATAGGTCTTGCTTTAATTTGGCCTTAACCCTCCCACAGAAAAGTATAGCCACGAGGTATAAAAAGTAATGCCATATTAATATGCTGAGTTGTGAAAGGCTCAATAACTTCTGACAGTTGCCAGTTCTGCTGATAACCCACTATTATTATGGACTATTGGACTATATTGAGATATTTTGCTGAATTCAACTACCTACAATATTTTAACTGGAATCAATTATTAAAAGGTCTCCAAATACAGCTTCTCTAAGCAATGAAACACTCATCTCTGACAAAACAACACAAAAATGGAGATATAAATGAAGAACCATTTGTAATGAATATATATATATATATATATATATATATATATATATATACAAAATAGTTAGGACAGATTTACAGTTACTTTCTCTCAGTTCAATGAGAAGAAAGATTTGTACTAATATTGTTTAGACAAGAGGTCATGTCTGCATCTTGTACTCTGAATAACTACTACTAAGACAACAATATGCAATGTATTATTTATTGTAACTGTCCTACTAACCTGTTTTGAGAATGTCTCATTGCTATTTCTTTCACATTAAAATTAATAAAAAAAAAAAAAAAGCAACTGCTTAGACAAGTAAAGGGACTGGGTTTCGACCCCTAGTGTGCTGCGCCAGTCCCGCTCCTGAGGAACACTGAGAGGACAACTGAGACTGGGCATGGTGGAGCACTGCTGCAATCCCAGTGCATGGGAGGCTGAGGAACAGGAAGGATCACTCTGAGTCCAATCTGGCTAGTGAGGACCTGTGCACTATGCACTAAATACATGTTACTTTGTTTGTTTGTTTTTTGTCTTAGTGAGACAGGGTCTCACTATGCAGCTCAGGCTGGCCTTAAGCTCACTTTGTAGCTCAAGCTGGTCTCAAACTCACAACAATCCTCCTGTCTCAGCCTCCCGAGTGCTGGGATTACAGGCGTGTGTTTTTTTAAAAAACTGGTTGAAACGTATGATTTAAACATTTTTCAATTTTGAATTTCTAGGCATTATAAATAATCTGTTATTTATACAATCTAACGCTATTAACTACCAAAATTATAATTGAATTTTATGGTATTTGACTAAACATTAAAATATTAGTAAGATAAAAATAGGAATGTGTAACTGTGTTTAAGGTTTTGAGACTAGAGCTACGTGGCTATGGCAGCCACATGTTTAGTGACGGGTACCCAGCATAGCTCCATAGCTTTCTGTTCTGGATTTCAAATAAAATGCTCCTTTTAGGTAAGCCCAGCAATTTCATTGCTCTTGTACTTTATTCGCTGTATCTTTATTTCTGTGTTTTCTCAGTCTGTCCTGACACATCCTTTTGAAGTCCTAATGCTGTTAGAAATTTGTATTGTTCACCAAATCTTGAAATAGCAATTGTACACTAGGATGATATATTTCAAATTTATTCCCCTTTCTACTTAAATAGTAGAATACTGTACATAAAAGTAATAAATAACTATAAGATTTCTACTGGGAAGTTACATTATGCCAATGTATTCTTGAAAATTACTTTTAAAAACTGTGTAAAACAATTTAGTTGTGATCATCAGAAAAATATCTGTCTAAAATTTGTGAACATAGCTATCAATCAAAGACTCCTTCAATTAAAAAAATTTAATACTAAGAACTACTATTTTAGCGAATTTCCCTATATTTTGTAACTTTATGAAGTTACTGAAAAGTTTCTTTTAAGTTTCACCACTAGAAATTGAAAAGATTGAGAATTCTTATTTATTTCTTTTTACACTTCGTGTGCCAGTATAGCTAATGTCTCAATGTTACGCTTAGATTAGCCTGCTGTCTTAGTTTCAGGGGATTCATCTCTAAACCATATGTGAGGTCTATTTTAGGTAAATTCCTAGTTCCTTCTTCCACAATGCAACATTTTTGAAATATTATTTTTAAAAATTACCAGTCTTCCTGAAATACTCTGCATTCCTTCTCCTCTACTTCTTTTTTTCTTACTGAGAAACCAATATTAAATTCAGTGTTTTAACCTGAAAGTATCATGTCGCCTCTCCCAAGTTACATATGAAGTATTCCAAGGAAAGACAAACCCTTATTTTAAATATTCTGTATTGGCAGTGTTAGTTCAAAACTCTGTGTGTATGTGTGTGTGTGTGTGTGTGTGTGAGTGAGTGTTTGTCTGTCTGTGTATTTTAATCTATTTATTTATTGTTATTATTTTATGTGTTTAAAGGAAGTGTCTACAGGGTGTTTAGGGTCTCACAACTACGTTGGACTTACAGTGACTCTCCTGTTTAAGCCCCCCAAGAGCTGGGATTACAGGCACGCCGCAACCATGCCCAGTTTCAATCCCCAGGGCTGGGCTGGCACAAGAGGCTCAGGGACTGAACCCCAGGCCCTTGTTCCTGCTTGCAGATGCTTTAATCTGCTGAGCTATTTGGCCGGCCCTCCGGTGTGTTTTAATTTAAAGACACTAAATTTACGGAGTCAAGAGTCATGACCCCTCCTGGATTTGATACCAGGAGTCAGTTCTGTGAAAGATCCTTTTTCCTGAGACAGGAAGGAGAACGAGGTACCCGAATGATTCACTGGATAACACAATCCAGATTTTTTGCATGTGCATTTATGGCAGGTTTCATGTTCCTGTGAGAATCTAGTAACCCCTGCTGATCTGAAAGGATCTGGAGCTTAGGTGGCAGTGTGAACAGTGTGGGCTCCTACTCACCTCCTGCTGTGGACGTGAGGCCCGGGAACCCTGGTCTAGAAGGATGAGTTCCTTGATGGTGCTCCTGCTCAGAACTTTATCTAAGTTTTCTTACAGACAGTGATCAAAAGTGACTTTGACTAGGGAAATTTTCGTGTTCTAGAGAAGACCCTTTTATTGAAATCAGGGGCAATTTATGGTTATGAGTGAAAGCAAGTGTTGCGGGGAGGGCATCGTGCTATGAAGGGGCATCTTCACGCCAAAGCATGATCATACTAAGATGCAGAACGAGAAGCATCTAGTGAGCTGCCGAAAGCACTGAAAAACAGGTTTGTCGTACTAAATTAACCAGAACCTAGAAAAACCAAAACCAAAAACACCGAGGAAAACATCAAGTGAAATCTGATGCTGTGGTTATCACTATGGGCTTTGTGGAAGATATTTGAATTCTAATGAGTCCCTGTGACGCACTGGGGGCTGGGCATGTCATTCATCTTCTTAAGAAGCTCGCTTTCTAAGCTATTAAATATGTTTAATATTAGTATCAACCTCATGTAGCTGTTTAGAGAATTAAATGCCCTGGGGCGTCTATATGTAAACATTGAAGAGGTAAATCTTTTCTATTATCATTATTAAACTAAAATTTCACTTCTGACTATGAAGACAAGCTTCCTTATGCTATGCAAAATAGATTTAAAAGTAATCATATGAAATGTATTGTACATGTACTAGTTTCATGCAATGTTTATAATCTATGAACATCTGAGATTAATGGGAAAGTTCTTGAAACATAAAAGGTAAAAAATATTTCTTCATTGAAATATACGATGATAGAGACTGGGCATGGTGGTGTGCACCTGTAATCCCAGCACTTGGGAGACTGAAAATAGGAGAATCACTATGATTCCAATCTACTTAATGAGACCTTGTAGACCCTGTACTAAATACGTAAAAAAAGAAAAAAAAAAAAAGAAGATAACCATATTTTTACAAATTTCATTAAAAAATGGATATGGAATAGTAATGTGTTATTATGGGTTGAGTTTTACTTTTGCAAAATTCATATGGTGAAATCCTACCCCTCGGGTCTCAGAATGTGATCTTACACGGAGATAAGGTCAGGTGAGAAAGTCAGAAATGAGGTCAGTAGGTTGGGTCCAAAACCCGTGCGATGTGGATAGAGAATGTCCCTGCAGGGAGGGAATATGGATGTGGGGAAGCCCTCGATGGCCAGGGCCGCACTTGTCTGAGCCAGGGATTGCCACCAGTGAAAACCCCATGAGAATCGAAAGGTTAAACAGGACAGATTCTCCTTAGCAGCCCTCAAACAATGCAAATTTGCAGGGCCTGGGTTCCAGAATTTAGTTCACAGGAAGGGCTGGCGACAAAGTGCTGTTGTGAAGCCATCTGCTCAGCTGTTACGGGAGCCTGCAGACTGACATGCATGCTTTTGAAAGTTTTGTTGTCTTATTGAACTCTTTGAGCCACTAGAATCAAAAATAAACTGCTTAGAAAATAAGTGTGTTAATTTCCACAGAGGGAGATGTATTTTGAAACCATGTTACTTTGAAAGTATTCAGATTATTTTTAAAGAAAAGTAGAAATAAAACAGTTAAAAATCTGAATATCAGAACCAATATAGATAAATTCTGATATCCACGATGATGCCATAATAGTAATATTAAAGAGTACAAAAATATTTGAAGCTTCTAAAATATGATAGACTAAATGACTTTCAACTTACAATTAAACAGATTCTTTTTTTGGTTTACATTTTAATAAGGGTGAAATAGGAATAGGTGACTATTCTAAAATTACAAAGTTCATACTTAAAACATTCAATACCTGTGTTTGATTCATCCTACCTGGAGACATTTATCACGAATAAATGTTAGTTTAATACCATAATAACTTTGTATAGTGTTTAAATAAAGTGCATGGTATTTTTCACTCCAAAGATCAATAGTGTGAGTTTGTTTCCCATGTGCTTCACATTCCTAATTTGGCAGCACTAAAATTTTGAAATGAGTTGGCCCTGACATGGCATGAAAGGAAATGGAAAGGCATAATGCTTTCAAGAATGTTTATAAAAGCAAGCAAACATTTATTAGCATCCTGTGCTCAGTCATACAATGTTGCTTAACATTAATTGCAAATTATGCATAGTGGTGCATGCTTGTAACATCAGATTCAGGAGGCTGAGGCAGGAGGATCACTGTGAATTTAAGGCTAGCTTGGGTTCCACAGTGAATTCAAAGCCTGCCTGAAATACAGAGTGAAGCAGTGAGTGAGAAATAAATTAAAAATAAATAAAATTAATTGCACTTGTATTGCTGTTGTTCCAATTATTGTACAACTTATTCTTTATGCAAGATAATAGAAGAAGGATAGAATAACAAATTTACCCTAGTATTAATTCAAGAGGCTTTTCAGGTATATGTTCCATAAAAATAAATTAAAAATAAATGAATAAACCGCAGAGTATTAACCAGTTTTGTTTTGGTTTTTTTTTTTTTTTTTTTTTTTTTTGTAGAACTGGGGATTGAACTCAGGCCCTTGCACTTGCCAGGGAAGCGCTTATTCCACTGAGCCATCTCACCGGCCCTTGTCCAGTATTCTAAGTAGAAATGTATTGGTGTAACTTCAAAAACATAAAGACATTTTTAAAGTAAGGCAAAACAGTTGAACATAAGAAGAATGTAAATAGAGAAGAAAGGAAAAGATGCAGCAGAAGAGGGTAGGAGGTCAGTCTTTTGTTTCCACTCTGGCTCCACCCAGCTACAGTGATAAGAACTCCCCAGAAACGGAAAGGTGCACAGGCTTCTGTGCTGCTGCTGGTGAGGTCCTGGCTGCAGCCGCTGCTAGTTACTTCTGCAGGCCTAGAGCAGGTCCTCTCCATGCTGTCCGGGTTGGGACAAACTGAGTGTAACTCACAGCCTCACTCATTCATGCTGCCCTTGCAATGTGACACATGCTGTGGCTTCTGCCTCTGTCTGGGCTTCTCATTTCCCGCTGGCACGGGGGTGGGGGCTTGCGAATACAGTGAGTGCGGTATCCCTGTGGGCCAACTCTTTACTGCACAGCCCCTGGAGGAGCCATGGCAGCTGCGGCTCCCCTATCCGGGCTGTGGGTGACAGGATCACTGTTACTGTACAAAAACTTGGGACACAGGTTGTGCTTTGAGTGTATTCATTTAAGATGCTTACTTCGATCTCCAATGCTAGTAGAAAAAATCTGCATTGCAAATTAATAAATATCCATGCATTCATATGCACACTTTCTTCTGTGATTATTTCTACTGTGGACCAATTTTACAATTCTGAATGAATCAACACACCTGAGTGCAAGTGTCCTGCCTGAGCAGCATTCTCAGACAGTGCGTAGTGTCCACAGATTCTTCCATTAATTGTCACCCACCTTCTTTATCAACACAGGCTTGGAGCTGTAGAGATGTCTTTGATTTGGTCAGTAACCATGATCCTTAGAAGCTAAATGGCTTTCTAAGGCTCAAAACTGACATAAAATATTACTATGCAATTACAAAAAATGTCACTGCTAATTACCTATACTTTGCCTGATAAAAATGATTCTAAAATCAAAATTTCAATTTTTACTAGAAAAATTGCTTAGGTATGAAGACTGGCTCAGTGAACATTCATTTTTAAAGTTAATCCAAGATCTTTATGGCTCTAAATTTTCTTTTGAATCTGTAATTTCATATTATTGATCTAAAGAATTTAGGTAAGACTCAGTTTAAAGCCTTCTGCTTACGATACTGAAATTCTAGGTTTTCTCATGTATTTTGCTTCTTTCTTTAAGTACTGCAATATGTTTTGTCCCAAAAAAGAAAAAGGTGTGTCTTACAAGAAATTATCTCAAGGCAAGATACAAGTATCTTGTATCTTCAGATACAACTGAAGACAAAATATTTTATCAGATTACTCTTCATAGCTTTGGACACTGAGCAGCACCAGAGAATTTGTCAGAGCTAATAAAAAAGCAGCTTGTCAACAACAACTTTGCTAAGATTGAAGTGACTTATATCATTGCTAAATACAGTTTAGTTTAGCTCATGTGAGGTGCGATCAAACTATATGATTAATGTTTAAGGTAAAAAAATGCATGTATGCTAAAAGACACATTGTCACTGCACTTAAAGATGCTGTCCCTTATCACAAACACATTTATGACACTGTTCCTGCCACTTTCTGAAGCAGTTCTGGAAGTCCCCTTTTGCAAGAATCTTTATGAGGTGTGGCCACAAATGTGAAGCTCACCGCAGCAGAGCAGCAACTGGTGAAAGTCAGGCTGGGAAAAGTATTCTGGCATCAGCCAGCCTTCTCATGTGACCTGACAGGATGCAACTTCTGGCTCTTCCCCAAACCCGAAATGGCCATGAAGGGTAAAGATACAGAACTGATGCAGGACATCAAACCAGTCAAAAGGGAACAAATCCTACAGTGACAAATGATTTCCAGCACCACTGCATGAAATGGAAAGAATAATGGAATATGACTGTTTAAACAATAAACTGTCTTCAGGGGACTTGATGCAATGTGTCATTTACTGCAATAAATATTTTAAATTTAAATCCTAGCTGTACTTTTTTAGTCATTCCTCATATGAATTATATTCTGAGATTAAATTATATTCTGAAGTTCTCATAAAACACTAGAAAACATTGTTTCAGTCCTGAATCAAAGAGCCAATGTTTCATTGCAAGAAAATTATTCTGAATAAAATATGCAAAAATACTTGCAATCATATTATATAATTTTTACCATACCTATGCACTGTATATAAACCTGCTTCTCTGGATTTCACTAACTCTATAGTATAAATATACATTTTTGTTACTACCAAGTATCATGTAAATGAAGTTTTAAGACTAACATTTAATATAATTCTTAAGTCAGAAGAACAGAAGGATGACAGTTGTAACTCAGTGGCACGGCACCTGCATGGCTAGCACAAGGTCCTAAGTTTCATTTCCAGTCTATAAATCAATCAATCAATTGATTGATCATAGATACAACTTGTATAATTGATTCTATTTATTTATTTGATGCTGGGAATCAAACTCAGGACCTCACACTTGCCAGGCAGGTGCTGTGCTGCTGATCTATACTTCTAAATTTATAGTAAAATATGAACCAATTTCTTTCAGGGTAGTTCAGACACATGCATTGTCTACAAATTGGTGATGAATTTTTAAGCGGTTCTAAATGGAAATGCTTAAGCCTTTTCAAGTGAATATTGGTTCACAAACCAATGAACAAAACCACACTTTGTTTCTAGAAACATACTGTATTTCATAGGACTTGAGAATTCAAAACCGTACTTTCTCAAGGAATGATGTTCTTTTAGAAACAATATTCGCAATGTTAAGACAAGACAGAATGCCATATGAGGAAGGCTTTATTTTTGAAAGATTAATATAAATATTCGTGTGCAACTGAAATAAGCCCACGTTAAACACAGAGGGTAAGGACGTAACATACCCAGGCGCTAACACATCTTCCGCAAGTGGTGATTTTGAAATCGCCATAGAGATCTTTGATGGCTCCAGTTGTGAAGAAACCTTCCACCATCAGCAAGATGCCGTACACGAAGAAAGCTGCTGCAATGCCGTAGATCACGTACTTAAAGATGTCAACCCTGGGGGAGACAAAACAAAGAGTCTCAACAACTTTTTAGTGATGGTTCACACAAATTGATTCTCAAGTGCCGGGGATTTTTATAAAGAAAAATGATACAGTACTGATTTTCACAATGGAGGAGCATTTTAAAGCATTTAACTTTACAACCCTAAGGTTTATACATAAATTTTGTTTGTCCTGTAAGTTTTACAGTTTTGACATAGAATTTGAGGTTTTTTTGTATTTGTAGCCTTCTTCATCTTTCTTTTCAGTTTCTTTCTTTCCTGGGCTAGGTCAAAAGAATCGTAAATTAGGTAAAACTTATGCTTCCAAATGTGTGTAATCATCATAAAATGTGAGGAAGCAAAACAAAACAAGCGGTTTATAGGCATGTTATTCACTCAGTTTTAAAACGTGTTAAGAGAAAGAGAAATATTTGTAGTTAGTGGCTTACTATTTTTTCATAAAATGACTCAAACCCTACATTTTTGTCATCACAATAAATTTTTAGTATGTATTTCACGTCTCTCATAAGATGTCACTAGTATTTGCTGGTACTGACCATCAGTATTGAAAAGACCATGCTTCTGGGGTAAATTAGAATTTTAAGAATCATGCCTTTTAAGCAGAATCGCTGGTGGATATTATATATATTCAGACCTAAATGAAACTGTAATATAATTCTATAAAGGCATGGAAAGAAACACTACATTTCCTCAAAAATAACTGCCTTATGGAAAGAAACATCCAAGTATTTACATAGAAAATATGAAAATAGTCACCCTCAGAAATAATACATAGGTAGAAATAGGAAAATGGATGGTTGTTAGAGAGATAGACAGATAGATGACAGGTGATACAGACAGGTAGATAGTCTTTTTCAATAGTTCTGTAACTAGGTAATGAATATCCAATGTAATTAAAAATAATTACCACACTTGGGAAATAAGATTCTATTTTTATTTCTGTTTGCAAATATTCATCCCATATCTGTACACTAAATGATATCTTTTAAGATTAGGAATATTCATAATTATAGTTTTGGTCTTTAAATAAGTTCACTAGAATTTATTATTTTATGTTTCCATAACCAGTGAACATTTTTCAATCACAATAGTCACGAATGTAAAACAACCAATGTCTATACCTCACATCTAGATGTCCCACCAAAGGTCCATGCACTCACAGAAAAGGCTTTAGGAACTGGCTGAATTATTGGTGTGTGGATTAGGATGGTGGATTAGGAAGCATAGTATTGGGATTACTGGTGGGTGATAACTAAACTGGTTTGGCACAGTTCTAGGTATACATAGTGGAAGCCCCACCATGGGCATGAATGCAACTGATCAGTGGACTTCAAGCCTACATGGAGCAGGAAGGGCAAGAAAGAAGGGAGATTTCCTGCTTGCTGCTCCTCGCTGCCTGAAATGGTCCATGGACTGCTTCTCATGTGCCCTAACCCTGTGCAGTGGTGCCCTGCCTTGGAGTCAGCCCACTATGGACTGTAACCTCTACAAACTGTGAACTGAAATAAGTTCCTTTAACTTTTAACTTCCTCTTCTAATTAAGCAACTTTTCACTTCCCTCCTTTAACTTTTGAGTATGGAGCATAAAAGCAATGAGAAGCCAACTGAGACAGCTACTTATACACAAATATGGGGATAACAGCAACTACATGACACAAAACATCAACCACAGAAATACATCACCTACAGTGATTGGCATGGATTAACTACATGTACCACTTAAGGCATAAGCCAGTGTTGGCAAACCTATTGCATGTGCATTATTTATTTGTTTAAGGTAAAAGAGATCAAGGTATGAGTTGTTTTAAAAAAAAACCTCAGGAAAAAAAAACCCTCAGGATTTATGATTAACTGTAGTCTTGGCAGCTTTTGAAAAATATGTGGCTTTCGGTTATGGTTTTGGCATTTGTCTCTAAAAGGATCACCAATGCTGGTACAAGCCATGCCATTCTAAGAGTTAATACAGCACCAATACTGAAGTTCCTGTTGATGTTAAATATTTTTCAATCTTAGGGTAAATTCAACACTCACAACAGAAGTAACATCTGCTTTTAATTTTTTTTACTTTTTAAAAATAGTAACAAAAACATAAGAACAATACAGAATTTTCCTAAACAAAATGCTAAGAATTCAATAACGTTTGAAGTATGTACTTCTATTTCCATGATAACTTTACAACTTACACTCCCATCAACACTATGAATGTATTCCTTTTTTCTTGCATAATCAACAACATTTGTTATCTTTTACATTTTTATAATAGTCAATCTACTAGATAGGAGGTGACAACTCATTGTTATGTTAAATGAAATTTCCTGATAAGATGTTCAACACTTTTTCCTCTGGTTGTTGGCCATTTGTATGAATTCCTTTGAAGTGTATCTATTCTTACCATTTGTTTATTTTTAATCCAGTAATTTTCTTGCTAAGGGGTTTAATATTAATACATTATATTTATTAATATTATTAATAATCTTATTAACAATAATATTACAATATATAATAATATATTGTACATTGTATATTATATAATAGCACTGTGTATTAATAATATATTAACTAATAATGACATTGATACATATTAATATATTAGTATATGTTAATGTATCAGTATATTTTAATATATTGATATCTTCATTAAAAATCAGATAGCTATAAATTCATGGATTTGTTTCGGGGATTCCTATTTTTGTTTCATTAGACTGTTTCTTTTTTGTGCCAAACCATGCTGTTTTGCTTACTATATTTTGATGGTAATATATTTAAAATCAGTAAAAATAATGGTCTCTGCTTAATTCTTTTTGCACGATTGCTTTGATGATTGAGGACTTTCTGTGGCTCCACACAAATTTTATGATAGTAGTTACTGTTTCTGAAAAAAAAGTCACTGGCAATTTGGTAGAGATTCCACTGAATCTGGCATCACTTTGAATATTATATACATTTCAATGATGTTTATAGTTCTTGTTTATTGGCACAGGATATCCTTCCTTTAATTGTGTTTTTAACTATCATCAATATTTTCTACAGTTTTCACTGTAGAAATGTATTTTATTTATTTATTTTTTATGTATGTATTTATTTATTTTGTTGTAAATGGGATGACCTCTTGTTTCATGCTTCAGTTAACTCACTACTGGTGTAAGGAAATACTGCTGACTTTTGCAGACTGATTTTTATCCTGCTGCTTAACAATTTCACATGCGATTTAAGAGTGTGTTGCCTGGTTTTCTTTTCTTTTTCAACATTAAGATCATGTTAATGAAACTGAAAATTTTGTGTTTTCCTTTCTAATTGAGATCTTTTATTTATTTCTTTCATCTAATTTTGCATAACATCAGAAGTCTATGAGCATACCATCATTTATTTATTTAATCTTTAAGGTAGCACCATTGTGAGTGTCTTACAGTTTAAATATTGATGCAATTCATGACCTGTGTTTTTATATTTTGAAATACTTCAAGATGCATCTTTAGAATAAAAGTAATGATTGATTAAGAATTGAAGGCATACGTTAAGCAATGTCAATTCTTTAAAGTTTAGAGCATTTTGCATTCCAATCAGAAACATGGAAATATCTGCTGCTCCATATCCTCAACAAAAGTATAATGCAAAGCTTTCTCATAATATCCAATCTGATGGATGATTACTAGTGCTCTATCACTACTTTGTCTTAGCATGCAGGGAATTCTGAATATTGTAATATCATTGTTGAATATATGTAGTCTCTAGGTGCATATCTATTTCAAAAATTCCTTATTGATATATTTGCTCACTGTTGTATATGATTTATGAGCTTTTGTCCTTCTAATTTAAAAAATCTTGTATATTCATCCATGATGCATTAGCAATATTTTGCACTTGCATTGTTTATTGCACTTTCCATAGACTTTTTTAAAAGAAAAATAAAGAAATTTTGTGTTGTTAAGTTTCTGAGCTTTTTTCTTTTATTATATTGATATTTTAGTCACTTGGAAGCCTTCCTACATGTCAATTTATAGAAAAAGTCACCCAAGCTTTCTACTACTATGTTTTATTTTATTTGGAACTCTTATTTTATTTTATGATATTTGGACCACATTTGTGTTTATTCTTTGTGTGATAAGAGTTGGATTTAAATTTTACCTTTTCCAAAGTGACTATATACTTCTCCCAACATCATTTATTGAAAAGATGCCCTTTGATGCATTGATATTAAATATACCCCACCCACTGTTAGGCTTCTAGATCTACTACATCTATTCCTATTTTGATAAGAGTTTATTCTAAATCAATAATTTTAATAGCACAACTTCTGAAATGAAGCAAAAACAATTAATACAAGCTTCACTGTGTATTTCTGCTTGTGTGAATTTGATACAGATGTTATGGAAATGGGTTTAATCCCTCCTTTCAACTTAGAAATATGCTTTCCCTTGAGCTTTTCTATATACATTCTAAAATTCAAAGTGGCTGCTTATTTTCAACTGCATTCTTCTCATATAAGTAATCAGGAGGTTATAAGTGCTTGAGAAAGAATTGTGTGCACATCCTCTCCTTGTTCATGTACATCTGAAAATTGCTTACATTTTCACTTTTTAGAAGAAGATTTGAAAAACAACAATTGCATAAGTAAAAGCAATCTTGGTCAGTGTAATCAATGAAAAAATTGTTCAGTCCCAACATGCTAACTTCATAACTCTGTATACTATGAATATTACCTATAAAAAATTAGTGAATACCACTTTAATATGACATATCTAGTGATTTAAGTTAATATATTCACCAGCTTTTCCATTGCTAGGATCAAACACCTGATATAATATAAAGGACAAGGAGTTTACTTTAGCTCGTAGTTTTGGGATTTCAGTCTAAGACCAGCTGGCGCCAGGGAAGAAGAGATCATTACAGTAGAAAAGTGTGGTGGAAAACATGATCAACTTGCAGCATTCAGGAAGCTCCGAGAGTAAGGGACCACACTAGGCCAATCTAATTGACTACCACAACATTTGCTACCACCCTTGAGGGTCTCGAAAGGCAAAGCTAATCCTGGATTATCCAATAGGTCTTTAGTGCAACTGCATGTATGGTTGTGGGACCCAGGCACAGTGAGCTTCGAGAGAGCCACACAACAAAGGAGAAGAGCTCGAATGACAGAGACATGAATTGGAGAGAAGAGGCCATAGGCAAAGAAGCTTCCAAGCACTTGCATCTGCCAGGCTCTGAGCCTCTGCTGGCCTTGCAAAGGAGCCCAGCATCCTTTGTTGACACCTGACTCCAGATCTCAAGTTGTTCTTTTCTTGTCTTTTCTTTCTTTTTTTTTCTTTTTCTTTCCTTTTCTTTTCTTCTTTCCTCTCTGTCTGCCTTTCTTTTTTCTTTCTTTTGCAGTGCCTGCAAGTGTACTCAGAATCTTCTCATGCACCCCCAAAAAAGAACTCTACCACTGCCAAAGAGACTCCCAGAATCATTTCTCTAGTATGAGGTACTAATTAAGTGGTGATAATATATTTATTTATACGAATAGGAATTTTGCTGAGAACTAATTCGGAGAATGCCTGGTGCACTTGCATATTACAATTAATCTATTGGAAGGCAGTGATTTTAGGGTCATACTACAGCAAGTGCTACCTCCTCTTAGAGGTAGAAATGGTTGCTTCCTACAAAGCCTTTAACTCAACATATTACTGAGAGGTGAACAGATTTATCAGTGCAGGGTACAGGCAAATTGAAGTTGATGGTTGATAGCTTCATTTGTTTATCTATTGGACTTCACAAAGGAACCCAGCATCAGCTGTTTTAAAGATGATATCAAAGCATTTTGACAATGCTCATAAGAGTGATACAGAAAGTTCATGTAGTATTGTGGGAGACACTATAATCCGGAAGCCTTCCTTTAGATTCCTTTTATGGACACTTCCTGTTAATTGCTGCATTATGGCTTCCTGCCTC
>PVKA01007360.1:40986-78327 GCA_004027165.1 Ctenomys sociabilis
CATTACCCTAATGTATCTACCTCATTGATGACGTTGACTTCCCTCCCCTCTGCTATATAAGCTATCTCACTTCCTTGAATAAACGAGACTTGATCAGAATCCTGTCTTGTCTCCATTTCTCGCGTCCCTGTCCCATGTCTTTGTCAGTCCCCACTCCTCCCCCAGGCGACCTGCGATGACTGGCCTGCTGGACGGGTCATAGTATTATTCTTTATTATGATGAACAGCTTCAAAGATTTACTCTTCTAACAAAATAAGCGTATATTACAGTATTGTTAAGCATAAATAAAATGTTGAATGTGAGCTCTACAGGTGTGTTGCACATGCTTGGAACTCCATACACTGACTAACAACTGCTCTACTCTCCTATCCACCTTACCCCACTGCTCGGTAGCCACCATTTCATTCTCTGTGATTGGCTGTGTTGCATTTCTCATAAAAGTGGATTCATGAGCCATTTTCATTCTTGTATCAGACTTATTTCAGCTGTCAAAAAGGCCTCAACCTCCATCTGGCTCTATTGTTCTCCGAAAGCGGCGGGGCTGCTGTATCAGCACTGCAAATCACATGGCAGCACTTACAGACAGGTTTTGCTCATAGTGCGGACTGTTCTCTTTGGATAACTTCCTAGCAAAATATTTAATATCTACTCAAAATGATATGCAGAAAATTTAAAAGAGTAAAACATTACTGATAAATGCCAAAAATGCCTACGTTTTTTCTTTTTTGGGGTGTGTGAGATCTTTAGTGAACTTATCCACAACAATGGAAATAATATTTATATAAAGCCAAACATTTGTTACTATTACTTCTGCTCCAATTAAAATCCAAACAATTTTAAAAGCAATTAACTCAATCAAAACCCATTACTTCAGAATCAATAGCTTTTTTTTTTTTTTTTTTTTTTTTGGCAGAACCAGGGCTTGAACTCAGCCCCTTGCAACTTGCCAGGGAAGCGCTTATTCCACTGAGCCATCTCCCCAGCCCACAGTAGCTTCTTTGAAACGACATTAACATTTAAATACAGTTAAGACCCAAATGCAGAAATTTAATTGGTTGGAAAGCTAATTAAACTTCTACGTTGCTGGAAGAAAATTACAAAAGGGCAAAATTGTGTTTTTCACAAGGATAAAGTCCACTAAAGTTTCCAGCAATGGAGAGCTGTTAATTTGTTAATCATAAACTGACCAGAAAGTAATGGTTTTTCATTACATTACTTTTTCTTAAGTTTACTATTATAAATTATTATGTCTCATATTTTTATTGGTACACCAGTTTTTATATGTTGCTTCTTTTCATTATAATACTTTGTTGTTAGGGACAAACATACCAGTTAGGGACTTGTTATATAAGCCATATGCATTTTGTACTCTTAGTTTTTATGTATGCATTTGTAAAATATTTTAAGGAAAATTTAATTTATCACATCATCTTTTTTCTTTATTTTCAGTACTGCTCATATGCTCCTAATAAGTAAAATTTTAGCTATATTTTCAAAGTTTTATAAATCAGTTTATTCTTAAATTTTTAACTTTTAACCTATTTGAAAATTTTAACATTATGAAATAAGGACATAATTTTATATGTTTATAGAAGCACAAGTCTTAGAATTTCTTTTTTTTTTTATTTCTGCGGGGTCTCATTACACAGCTCAGACTCATAGTGATCCTCTTGATTTCTGCCTCCCTAATGCTGGGATTACAGGCATCCGCCACCATGCCTGGACTCCATCACCAGTTTAGCACTCTGGGATGAGACCAGTGGGGCCTGTGGTGCCAGGGATCAAACCCTGGAGCCTGCATTTATCTAAGCAAGCACTTAGTCCACTGAACTATACACCAGCCCTTTGGATTTCTTCTTGACCCTTCTATTCTGTCCCTTTTTTATAGTTAGCTAGGTCAGTGTTAATATCACATAGTACTAATGATAGCTCTTCACTCAATTTGATTGGTCTCAGGCATCCTACAACTCTCAATAGGCAATCCACTATTCTCTGATTTGTCTGATATGAATAACACTCTGCTCTTGTGTCTTTGATATGTCACACTTGAGGATAAGAAATCTGTCTTACTGTGTTATGAACTTCCGAATACCACCACAATGACTAGAAAATAGTATAATTCAAGGTATTTAGATCAGTGAAAAACTCCTTAAAAGAGAAATGAAACAAAAAGTACTCTGTAAAGGATATACTTTTGAAAACACCAATATTGTAGAACTTTAACAAATTTGTGTAATTTAAATATATTTGCATAGTCAATATTAGCAATAAGTGAAATAAGCACCTGTCTAACATAGTTCACCTTAAATAAACAAAGGAGTTACCAATTGTAAGTATCTTTGAACTGGAATTTCATTATCAGCCTTACCTAAACACCTTCACTGATGGGCAAATCTCTCCATTTCAAGCCAATCTATCTATTCAACTATGAATTCTGTAAGGCTCTTTAAGCCCAAAAGTATTTCCATACAGATTAGAATTCTTTGGCCCTTGCCTCTCATTTCTTTCCAACAAATGAAGCAAAGCAAGTTTTCTTCTGCCTACTAATCTTCCAGATATCACTTGAATGAAATTACAATGTTATTTACAAATATTTTCCTGAAATTTCTATATTCTTATATTTTTTTGAAAATAAACTATTTATTTATTTATTTATTTTGTACAGGATCTCACTACACAGCTTGACTTGTGGTGATTTTCCTCTCTCAGCCTCCTCAGAGCTGGGATTACAGGCACTCGCCAACACACTCAGGTTCTCTGGTGGTGTAGGGTCAGCAAGGCATGTGGTACCAGGGATCAAACCTCAATACTCGTGCTTTCCAGGAAGGCTCTTAGACCACCAACCTATCTCTCTGGCCCCAACATTTTCTTTTTTCTCAAGTGTTAGAAAAGAGAACAGTTAGTTCTTTCAATTCTGATGTGTCCTGAAACTTACTCATAGATTCACCTCCACTAAAATATCTATATCATATAGTAAAGTGATGGAGTATTATGGTAAGGAGTGTGTGCCAGGGACAAGGGGTGTTAGGAAGCATTCATATTTATCATTTTTAAAACCATCCTTGTCATTTTTTTTTTTTGTGTGTGTGTGTGTGAGAGAGAGAGAGAGAGAGAGAGAGAGAGAGAGAGAGAGAGAGAACGGTTCAGCCTGCCCTGGTTTGGGGCTGGCACGACATATAGTTGGGGGTGTGGCATATGGTGCTGGGGACTGAATCATGGTCCCTGTACACTTGCCTAAGTTTGCCTGAGCAAGTAGTTTAGACCATGGAGCTATCTTGCTGGCCCTTGTCCTTGTTATCTTTATTATCCATCAAAGTAAGAAGTATATAGTGCTGGCTGTGTGCCAGTGATGCTGTGCTTTAAAGAAATGAACTAATTTTATCCCCATCAAAGCCTGAGAATATAGACAGCGTTAGTGTTTACTTTCAGTTATGAAGGCCTGTGACATTTTACGTAACTCATGTGCAAGCTAAGGCATCTAAAAAGGGGCAAGATTCATGTAGAACAAATCCCAAGTTAATTGTCTTTGCTTTGGGATTCTTCATGATTTAGGTGTTTGGATTGGTTATTATTATTTTACATTAGCACTTAGTTTTTGTTTAATTTCTTGAGCAGTCATTTGAGGACTGTCCTGGCTGAAATATAACCTAATAAAATGAACATTATTTGATTATCATTTCAGAAGCTAGGGCTTTGGTACAGCATTTTAAGCAAAATTTCCAGCTGTGACCTAAAGTGCATTTGCCTCCCTAAAACTAATCCACAATCTCACACCTATTATTTGACCTTCAGACATTAGGGTAAGTAGAAGACTTCCACATTCAGGACTGTCAGAAACTTAGATCAGGGGGCAGGGGAGATGGCTCAGTGGAATAAACACTTCCCTGGCAAGCTCAAGGGGCTCAGTTCAATCACTGGATCCACCAAAAAAAGGAAGAAGAATAAAAGAAAAAGAAACTTCAGTCAGTACACCAGAGCACACTGCCCTAGCTCTTGTCAACATAAGAAGCTTTGTTTTGTCTTGCTGCCAAATGGGATTCCTTTTTATTTTCATGCTTAGTCATCAGCCAACTGATAACTGTTTCCTACATCATTTTTTTTTTTTTTTTTTTTTTAGAACTGGGGATTGAATTCAGGGCCTTGTGCTGGCCAGGGAAGCACTTGCTGTACTGAGCCATCTCCCCAGCCCTGTTTCTGTTTTTTTTTTTTTTTTTTTTTTTTTTTTTTGTCTTTTTGAGACAGGGTCTCACTATGCAGTTCAGGCTGGCCTTAAGCTCACTTTGTAGCTCAGGCTGGTCTTGAACTCACAACAATCCTCCTACCTCAGCCTCCCAAGTGCTGGGATTACAGGCCTGTGCCACCACGCCCGGCCCGGCCGTGTTTCTTACATTATTGACCTTCCAAGAAACACACACCCACTAGGAACAATGGCAGATGTTTGCACACATTGAAAACTACAGTTTTAGAAGTTTACAACATAGAATGTTAGTTGAGAACAAAGCCCACTGCTCACATTTTCTCTCAATTTCCTGCTTACTTCTGTTTTGAAACATTAAAAGGATGAATCACCCTTAATATTAATTTGTTGATTTAAACTGATAGTCATTTCATTTTAAAAGTAAAAGTGTTCACTATAAAAATCCATAGTATCAGGTCCTAGATACACACTATAATTTGTAAGGCTCCGGCATAACTGCTGTGGAATAAATTTTTTTTTGGTATTGTGTGTGTGTGTGTGTGTGTGTGTGCGTGTGTGCGTGTGTGTTTGTGTGTGTGTGTGTGTGTGTGCAGGGTCTCACTTCACAGTCCAGACTCGTTGTGATCCTCTTGATTTCCACCTCCCTAGTGCTGGGATTACACATGCGCACCACCACACCTGCACTGCATCACGGGCTCATGGCACCCGAGGGCGGGGCCAGCGTGGCATGCAGAACCAGGGGTTGAGCCCTGGACCCTGCGCTTATCTAAGTAAGAGCTTAAACCAACCCACTGAGCTATACCACTAGCCCTTTGCTGTTGAATAAATTATAGGAGCTCATATTCAAGAGTAGGGCTGATTTTTGCCCAGAAATCAAGAAACTTATTCAATAAACCAAGTCTCTTCACAAGATTAGTTGCTACTTTTTGATACAACCTTTCTACTTTTCTAAGTACTTTGTATATTTCTTACTACTATATTTCTAACTTCTATAACTTTCTATATTTCTAACTTTTTTTTTATTTCTAACTACTTTCTATATCCTAATTTTGCACAGCCCTACATGAATTTGCTTTTTAGAATCAAAATACCTCCCCTTCGCGCTCACTTACCTTTTCAGGTGACACTTAGCATCTTGCCAAATCTCTCAGATAATAAAGTCTGACTCATGAGAAATATTGGGAAATTGCTTCTGACCACAGAACAGAGTGTGACAAGGCAGTGCGTGATGCTCAGTATGAAGCCTGAAAGTGTGTGCGGAACACGCAGAATGAGCAGCTGGAGAGCAGGGAGATCCTCTGGTGGAAGCGAGGCACTAAGCTGCACACCGAGAACGGGAGCTAACAGGATCGGGATTGGGTGAGCTAAACTGCTAGACTGCAGGATGAGACCTTTCAGGGAAAACGAGTAGGTGGGCAAAGGCAGAGCAATAGGAAAACTCTATTGATAGGCCACAAAATCTTCACTCTTTTTGCTCTCTCTGAATGTCTCCACATATCGGATGGACTATGACAAGAATATTAAGAGTAACATCAGATTTCAGAGCACCTCCCATTGGTAGGAGCTGGTAGTACACATATAGGTCTCAAACATGTACAGATATTTGAAGATTGTTGGTGAATTTATGATTTACACACATTAGTCATATTTCAAAGTGATTTCCTTTCATGTTTCCCTTTATATTTGGTGATATTACCACACAGGGACTCTTGCATGTAGAAAAGAGAGAGAGAGAGAAACAGGGAACACATAAAAGGAACAGCAAAGGGTACACGTAAAAGGAACAGCAAAACCTTACAGGGAGGGAGAGAGAAAGAAAGAGTAATTGTGTGATCCCTGAGGAGGAGAAAGAGTAATCCATGGATTCCAAAATGAAGAGGTGAAAGTCTTTGGGTCTTGGGAACTTTTATATACGTATCTTTTGGTTTACTCATCCACTAAATATGATAGCTATGCAATATCCTTTTTAAGAAGGAGTGCAAACTTGGAAAGTTAAGCATGGACATATGAGAGAAGAACTAAGAACCTCCGGGAACACTAGAATTCTCAAAGTCTTTTTATCACAATCACTCCCTTGCATGTTCTTTTTCAAACTTATTTCCAAGCAGGATGCACCACCTGTAAATGTATCTATCATTCACTCCCCTCTACCATGTATTTCCTTAATTAGTAAGTTCCGTTCCTCCATTTTTTGTTCCTCTAATGACCAACAGGCAGCAGAGGCATTTTTTTCTACTCCTCTGGGTATTCGATATTCAGGTACTTTTTGAATGTATCAATTGACATTAATCTCACTAAGAACTTTACAGCAGGTATCCTCCATTTGAGTTTTCATGAACTATTTGTTGGTAGCGAGTCTTAATATATTTGGTGCCTCTGTAGGCATAATTTGGGCATTAATTATTTCAATCAAAATATTATCTTTTCCATCCGAAATGCATTACTTGTTTAACATTTAATTATTCACAACAAAAAATTTATCTCACCAAAATTGAAACCATCAAATAAAGCACACAATCTTTAATCTTTCTTCAAAACTCTTACACACTAATATGTGAATTTTACTCTGTAGCATAATTTACTATCCAACTGCGAAGCATATATTGATAATTCATTACTAATAGATATATTCAAGCATGCCATTCATTAACCTTATAATTCTTTATGAACGTCACACACTATAACTCAATATATCAATTTGGATGTAGTCTAAACATAAAGAATCTATAGATGCTAAGGACATCTGTGGTAGCTTAAAATAATGAACAGTGAGAACATAATTTGTCCAGGGTAGACTGAGATAAAGCTAAAAAGAAGATGTCAGTTTTATCACATTAAATTATATCAAGCAATCATCTTGATAAAACTCTCTACAAAATAACTTGCAATAATGCAGTACATTTTCAAATATTTGAACTATATTCCAAATGCTAAATTTACCTATTGGATCAAGGGTACCATCATGCTACCTGATTTGAAGGCATTGAAAGCTGCGGAATTTTCAAGGTCTTACTACTAGATTGGACACATAGTGATTCACTTGCTATAGCCTCCCAAGAGCTGGGATTATAGGCGCGCCACCACCCCCAGCCTCAGTTGCCATCTCAGCGCTCCCCACGGGTGGGGCCAGCAAGGCAGGCCTGGGGGTCAAACCACTGAGCCATTTGGCCACAACTTATTTGGAAATAAATTATTTAATTCAACCCCAAATTCTTATGCTCTTTTACTTCAAAAAGGCTTGAGTTATCTTTCTAAATTGTTTAATTATGTTAATTTAGTAGAGTTTTACATTTTTTCAATGCTTTTCCTTATCATTTAGACCCTAAGGCTATTTTTTCATACCCCCATCCCACCACATTTAACTCTAGATTACCATTTTTTCAATGCACAGAGCTGCAAAAAAACACACACACACTACATAATATACAAATTGCAAATCTTACATGGTAAAGACATCCAGTGCATCTCCAGCAGTTCTTGCCATTTCGAAGTAGGTTTGCAGAATGTTGACAGTTCCAGAGAGCGCTTCATGGCCACAGCCACAGAACAGGGCGACACCAGCATAGAGCAGGATGGTGGCGATCAGAGAGGCATAGGGAATCCCTCCCAGGCATTTAATGCAGCATTCAAAGCACCCTGTAGAACAGCAACAGAGTAAGGTGAAAAACTCATATTTTTTCACTTAGTTAAAAACTTCCAACTTCAATACTGTGAGAAATTTTATTTTCCTTGATAGACAAAGACAGATTAACCACATACACCAAATCTTAGGGTCTCCTCGGAAGTATAGCGTCAGTTCCTTAATTATAATCTGCCCTTCCATACAGGAAAGTGCTTGTGCCAGTGCTCGCTTCTTCTTTCATTGCTCCAAGCTCACAAAAGCCCTTCCTTTCTAACACAGACTTCCTGCGACAGTCTTCAGCATGCATTCGTGTGCCATTCAATATTGTAATTATTGTTTACAGGTTACACATGCATACATTTTTATTTTTATGGTATTTATTCTTTTATTGTTTTCTGGCTGTATTTTTCAGTGAGTTGAATCCTGTTGTAACACTGAAAATTTAACAAGAAAATTTGAAAAGTGGAAAAGAGTAAAATAGTATCTGAATTCATTGTATATGCTGAGTAAAATTAACTTTGAGGTCCATTGATTACATATTTTCTTTGTGCAGTGCAGTGACTTGTCCTGCAAGTCCAAGTCATACTACAGTCTTCGGCTTTCAGAAAACAAGAAAGAAATGAACACACTGGATGTAAGACAGTAGACGAGAAAAATGTTCCTCTCATTAGTATGTGTTTTGTAGCAACCTTTTTCTTTTGACATCATCTGTAAAATTTTTTTTAAAAATTCCCTTGCGTGATTCTTTTGAAGATGTAATAATTTAATATATAAACTAGGACTTGTCATAGAATAGCTGCTAAATAAAGACAGTATTTTCGGAGTTCCTGTGTTTTGTCTACATCCTATCACAGGAAATCAGAGGCAGGCTTTTTTGTCTGAGGTTTTATGTTAGGGTTCAGCTAGTTTCAGATTTTGGAGCATTTTGGATTTGCAGATGATGGATTTGTATATCTATCTAGCAATCGATAAGGCATGAGATAATTGCAAAGTTCCTGTGTGAAGTTACTTTATGTTCCCAGACTAAGCTAGTCGGCTGTCTCCCATTGCTCATTAGACTGGCTTTCTCAAGAGTTCTAGCCCATCTCCTCTGCTTCAGAGGAAGAAAAAGAAAGAAAGGAAAAGGATTCTGAATTCCTCTCCACTTCCATAGCTGTTGCTTGTGAAAGCAAACCATTTCCTGAACATTCTTCCCCAGATTCACACACGCTCATAAAATCTGGGGAAGGAGAAAGGTTAGAACAGCTTGAAACTTCATATAGGAGGAAGCAATTTCCCCAGCAGATGGCTAGGATCAGTGTGTGTAGTATCTGAATGTCACTGAACAGTTTCAGGTGGAGATGAACAGAGTGGCATAAAAATCCCTGGACTACTCTCTTTTAATGTTCTAAAATTCCCATCTTAGAAATTATTTTATAATGAAGTAAAGCAAAGAAATAGATCTGGTACCAATCCCAAAAACAGCTCCCTAATTTTAACTAATATACCTATTATCTCTACAACTTAAAATCCCACTATTCAATGATTTCTCTCTTTGCTATTCTCAAAGCATGTGATCTGGCTATGGGAGATAGTTACCTCATTTTTACAACTTGAGGTATCAAAACAGGAAAAGCACATCCAATAAAACTCATAGAATAGACACAAGGAGATTAAACAACAAATACTTACATAGAAATTAGTTTCTTATCTCCTAGAGTCTAATGTTTAGAACAGTAAAGATGAAATCTGAAAAAAGACTAACTTATAAACATACAATTATATGACTGGTCACAAAAACTACCACTAAGGAGCTCTGAATAATTTATAGACTAATTTTGATCCAGTCTGTTCTTGGTTCCCACGTTCTCCACTGCGGTCCAGATCACACACATTAGCCACCTCGCAAGGCTCTGCCTCCACAAGGACCATGAAGTGAAGGCACCAGGACACTAACTGCCACTTTAGTTCCATGGCAGCTTTCACATCTAGAAAACCATAAGATAAATTCCAATACTGGGGTAAACTCAAACTGACAACTCTGAATTAGTACACATTTCACATCGAATATGAGGTCTCCAAATGAAGTGGAGACCCCTTTGTAAATGTTGCCTTTTAAATCCCTCAGAATTGTTATCTCTTTTTTTTTTCTTTTTGACAAATTTAAGTTCCTCCAAACCACTACTGTGAGTTCAGGGTACAGCATTTCGATTTCAGACCAGAACCTCTGGGATGCATTTACTCAAAGTGTCTCATCAGGCGCTTGCGATGGGCTACATCATAATCACCCCCTCTCTTCCTATGAGGCTGAGTCGAGTTGCCCACTGCATTTCAAAGAAGACTCTCAGAACTCCCATATGGCAAAGCAGCAGATCATTTCAGTATTCTCTCCACCGCCAGAATCCTATCTGCTGGCAGGGGAGCTTCTTTCCACCCACAGTGAGAAACAGCCTTGGCAGAGCAGAAGCATCACCATAGCAACAGGGCCCTTGGGCCGGGATGCATTCTCAGCAGTCACCCGTTAAGGCTAAGCATTCTGCAGCCGCTCAGGCTCATCTCAGTGATTTTACTGAACTGGAAGTGAAGAAAAAATGTTCTATTAAACGAATACTGATGAAAGTAAAGGCAGTGAAGTGTTGGCTTGGAGAAAATGTTTCTTAAGAAAATCTCTCTACAAACAATAGAGATTATGATGCATAATAGGCATTACCACTACTAGATTTTATAAGAACAGCACCATTAATTCTCAAATAAAGCTGGGATTTAAATATTAATGAACAATTTTCATGCTGTAATCACATATACACTAAGAAACATTGCATATGTTCATTTCTGTCTATGTATACTGCCGTAAATGAAATAGCACTATGCCATTAGTTTTCAGATGAAAATAAACATTGAAAGAATAATGAAGCCTTGTTTCCAGCACCCTCCCTGAAACATCGGTGGGTTTTAATTGTCATTTTTGGATACATTTTGTATGCAGAATTATTTTGAATTTATGTTGATAATCAGTACCTGTGAAAAGCATTTCTGTAGTACTTATTAAAGCCATAAATTAAATTTTATTAATATAAATATTTCAAAGGAAATAAAAGCTCCTGACATATGCTGCCTTTTAAAAAGACGTATAATTATCTTTTCTATGAGATATATGATCAATTTGTCTCTATCCAAGTTTTGTTGAAATAAGCCCAAGCCTTTGCCTATGTTCACCTTCTCAAACCTCACAAGGCCAAATCAGGGCAAAGAACCTGAACTTAAAAGAAAAAAGCAAACAAAAAATGGGAGATAGACAACCATGAGGAGAGACTCAGAAACTGCTGATTTTGGAGAAAAGATTGAGCAGTGAGAGTAACAAGTGACACTGAGGGCAAATTGATCATTTATTCATTGACATACATTTCCTAGTACCGCTAAGGTCCCATCCGCCATTATGAAGCATCCCGAGAGGTATTTGGCTGTCTTAGCTTGTTCCTTGGCCTATCTGTGGACCTTTGTCTCAGCACTATCTTTCAAAATATAGCATAGCATATGGCAATCCCAATTTATAATACAGGAAATCCCCAATTTCATCTTCCTCATGTGTTTGGTAGCTATTCATGACATACTTATTTTCTTAACTTAGAAACAGTTCATCAGATTAGATAAATTAAGTCATTAAGATTTTAATTGTCACTTTTGGATTCATTTTGTATCTAGAATTATTTTGAATTTATGTTGATAATCATAGTACGTGTGAAATTTTTGAGCTCCATTTCTTTTCAACAGTTTCAGTTTTATTTATGTTTCCATCATATTTAATCAGATAAAGTGCAATGAGAAAAGGCATACATATTTGGTTCATGATGTTAAAGAAAACACTTGTTAGTTTCAGTTTAGTTTGTTGGCTAATGAAGGTCTTTTTTTTGCTTTGACTTCTGCCATATGGCTTATATTTTCTGGTGAAATACCTTCATTTTCCTTTCCATTTATCTGCAATTTCAGTAGTTTTTTTTTTTCCCCCTAGGCTAAATTTGCATTCCTAAAAAGAAAAAAATATGCTTATCATTCTATATTTCTGCTGCATTACTGAAATTGTTATGGTAATATTTTTGGAGGGGTAGCATTGAGAGTCTGTTCCAAGCTCTGTGTAGAAATGCTCCCCACAGGCCAGGTATCCTGGAGCATGCCTGTAATCCCAGAACTTGGAGGCAAAGGCAGGAGGATCATTGTGAGTTAGGACCAGCCTGGGCTACAACAGTGAGCTTAAGACCAGCCTGAACTGCAGAATGAGACCCCATCTCAAAAAGAACAAGAAAAAACACTGTACATCTCTAATCTTGCTTTTCACTTTTATTTTGAAACAAAGGCTTGCTAAATGGCTAAATCATATGCCATGCTGGTCCTGCCCTGGGTATGCTGAACTGAACAAGATCCAATATGGTGGTGCACCCTGTAATCCCAGCACTGTTGAGGCTGAAGCAGGAGGATCACTATGAGTCTGAGCTGCATAGTGAGACCCTGTACCAAATACAAAAATGTAATAAGTAAATAAATTGCTAAGTTGTCGAGGTTAGGCTCAAACTTACGATCTTCTTCCACAGTCTCGCAGAGCCTCAGTATAATAGATAAATGACCATTTGCTGTAAACCTTTCATGTATCATTTCTTCAGCCTTCAGTTGAATATTTACACAAGTATCAAGCACTACATTAATTGTGCAAGCTGTGGAAATAAAGTCTATACAAATCCCTGCTTTGATTCTATAGAGAAAAGAGATAGAAAAGCAACAAGTTGCTAAAATAATAGATTTGTGATTATGAAATGTACTGGGAAAAATACTAAGTAAAGAAGAAGAATAAGAACTATTGGAATAATGGGTTCAGTTTTTCATACAAAGACCAGGAAAATAATAACTGCAATAGCATTTGTTTAAAAATATCTGAAGGAAAAAAGGAGATTTTTATTAAATAGATATATGATAGCTTACATTCACCTTTAACAAGAGGGTAAAAGACAAAGAAAAACCTCTGACAAAGTACAGTAAAAAGATGGAAATTGGAGAAAAAACAATAAGGACAATTTAGAAGGCCAGAAGAAAAAGGCCAGCATCCACGAATAAATAAAATAAGGCCTATCAGTAGTAAAACTAAATATTAAAAAACCATCAAACAATATAAACCCATCAGACCAAAAATCAAGCCATCTAATCCGCATAAGAGTTTCCCACTGCTGAAATGCGTGACTCCACACCCATGCACCACGATGTTCAAGAGTGAGTCCTCCTTCGGAGTCCTGCCCACTGCTGCCCTGTGGTCAGCTCACACCACACAGGGTGGAGGCCTGTGGGGGCTCTCTCAACAAGCTTTTTCTTCAAATGAAGAAAGACTCCAGCAGTGGGAGTCATGGATAATAAGGTCTTAGACAAAGCCATTTTTAAAAGAGAAATGGACTCTATCAGCTGAATTCAAAGCCATTTTTTTGCAGAGATGTATTTCTGAAAATTTGCAACAATTCCAGTTTAGCCATCAGCTCTTTAGAAGAAAGGTTATCTAAACAGAATCAACCTGATTTTCTCCTAGCATGTTAGAAGAGGAAATGTGTCTCTTAGATGTAAAGGTATGACTAAATCAAGACCTGCTGAGCTAGGGTTAGCTCATAAGGTCTGTGCTTTTGTCCTTCTCTGAACCGACAGCCCTAGTAACGCATCACTTTATCATTATTTAGTGTATGATTCTGAACACTCAGCATTTCTATACATTGTGCTTACAAGAATTAATATGAGATCACCACCATAGCTGAAGTTACACACTGAGAAATAAAAATTAGGGTTTTCTGATATTTTTTAGAAACTTTTCCAAAAACATCCTATCAAAACACCTAGCATTATAATGTCCTGAGATGGGTGTTCCTCAGGAAATTGGGATTGATGTCACTAGCCCTGCAAATAACAGATAATTCCTGATTTTTCTTAAATCAGTGTGTGTTATGACACATAAAAATTTGCATTTATTTTGGGGATTTAGTACATAGGGATATTGTATCTTGATCATTTTTTATTCCTTTTCCCCAAAAGCTCCTTCTTGTAAGCATACCAGGATGAGAAAATATAAGAGCACACTTAGGAAGAATATTTTACACAGTAAAGTGCATAGAAAACACATTTTCTTATTACCTTTAATTAATGATATAATATAACATTTAACACATTCTAGACTGTGATGGTTTGTGTCTAGTTGTCCCCCCAAGGCCTCATGTAGTCATGGGGTGGGGACTTCCAGAGTTTGTGATTAACTCATGATCCACTGAGATCATGTGTGATCGAAGGCTGGGATTATGGGTTTTACTATTGCTGGGATTATGGATGTGAGTCCTTCCTCCAGCCTGGAGCAGAGAGCCTGAATGGAATGTAACAGACAGAGACAGACTTTTTTTTTACTAGCGATTTCTCTTTGTTGTTGCTGTCCTTGCTCTTTGTTGTTGTTGCTGTCTGGTTGCTATGAACTGCAGCTCTCTGCCACATGCCCCTCTGCCTTGGAGCCAGCTGAATATAGACTGAAACTTCCAATAACTGTAAGCTAAATAAACCTTTCCTTCCTTCCTTCATTTTGGGTGTTGGGTATTTTTCCCAGCAACCAGGGAAGAGTAACTAAGACATAGACTATAGTTTAAATAATTAAAATTTAATAATACCAAAGTTTTACAATTTTATGACAAGACTGAAAGGCTTTTGAAAAAAGTACTAGGGCCAGGGAGATGGCTCAGTGAAATGAGCACTTCCCTGGCAAGCATAAGGACCTCAGTTCGATCCCTGGTTCTGCCAAAAAAACAATTAAAAAAGAAAAACACACGAACTTTTCATTTTGATATCCAAAGGGAACAATACAGGCAGGATAAAGTCAGGCCAGTCTATTTTCATTTTGTTTCTTTCCCTTTTTATTAAGTAATTTCGTTTAACAATGATTTTTGGGGTCAGATTTCTGTTACGCTCCACAGGTAGGCATGTTAATCATTTAAGGAGGGCCCCTCCAAGTACTGGTAGTGCAAGACTGATTAGCCCTAAGTTTACCTAACCTACATTGTCTCCTGCAAGAATAAAGACAAGACAAAACTGAGATGTTTTAAAGACTTACCAGGGCTTTGAATTGCATGCCTTTTACGATATCTTCTTTAGGTTTCACCCTGAGGTGTTGCCTAAAACTCTACAGTGACCAGAAACCTGCAGTCACCTTACCTCAGAGGAGGTAACTTCCTTAAGCAGAGCATAATGGGAACCCATGCTGGCCCCTGAGGAGGAGCAATCGTCCTTCAGTGAGAACTAAATTGACACCCTGAGCCATGACAATGACAGCCATGACACTGTGCAGGAGCTTAGAGGACCGGTCTTGAGATACTGATGCCTCAGAACACGTTGGGACTATGATGCCTTAATTACCTCTGCCTCTGGCGCCCTCTACTGGGATACGCGCTATGTTAGGGGTGGAAATGCCTTCTATTTAATTTAAAACTCTGGTGAGTAACCTGGGAAGGAAAAGTTACAGATATTTGATCGCTCCTGTCTTCTCAGTACAGCTATGTTGATTAACTCATTGCTTGCTTTTTACCATTACGTTTTCTGCTTTAGGATCTGCAGGCAAGTGAGATGCCCTGAGGCGAGACTTCCTATGCTGCAAGAACAAATTTCTTTAAATATGTTGTGGCCTACACTAAGAACAGAATTAAGGTAAACATATGAATAATGCAGTGCGATGTGCCATCACCCACATATCCAACTCAAACAGCGGGTTTCATATCTTAAACATCTTAGTCATTGTGAAAACACTGGGCTTAAATAAATCAGTTTCTAATTTTGAGAGGTACATCTTTGAAAGGAAGAAGGACCTGCAGTGCTGGTAGGTATTTTGAAACACTCTTAACGTTTGTGGCTACATATCAATATCACCAGAAATTGTGTCAAAAATAGAGAGTTCGGGATCCCCCCTTGAGAGCCCTATATGTTTAAATCAAGTGCTCCACTTGATTCTGCAGAACAGATGCAGAAGCATTTGGGAAACATACCATGGTATGTAAAACTAGATTAATGTCTGAGTTACTTTAAAATTAATTTACAAATTAGGGTATATTTATAATACTGGGGATAAAAAGACATTACCTTTTTACTATAATACTTTATTTAACCCAATATATCCCAAGGTACTAGCCATTAGTGTAATGCAAATTAAAACAACTCTGAGATAGCATCTCACCCCAGAAAGAATGGCTATCACAAAGAAATAATCTAATAACAAATGCTGGAGAGGCTGCAGGGGAAAAGGAACACTTCTCCGCTGCTGGTGGGAATGTAGACTGGTACAAGCATTATGGAAATCAGTGTGGAGACTCCTTAAAAAACTAGGACTATAAATTTCATTCAATCCAGTTGTCCCCCTTCTGGGAATTTTCCCAAAACAAGTAAAAACTTCAAATCATAGTGATATATGTTTGCCTATGTTTATAGAAGCCCAATTTGTTATAGCCCAATCTTGCAAATAAGCAAAATGCCCAACACCTGAGCAATGGATGAAAAAGACGTAGCGTTTTTATACAATGGAGTATTACTCAGCTATAAGGAAAAATAAACTCGAAGCCTTCACGTATGAGTGGATGCAACTTGAAGTTACACTCATAAGTGAAATAAACCAGACCCACATATGTAACTATCGTTTTGTCTCCCTAGTGTAAGAACTCAAAAGAAGAAATGAAAGTTGAAAGGTATAACACAACTAAATGGAAAGGAGAAATTAAGGATTAAACAATGAAGAGAGAGAAAGGAGTAAAATTAGGAAATATGGCAGGGGCAAAACCACACATTTATATAAGCAAGATGGTTAAGGCAATAGTCCTAAGAATCTCCCTCAGGTTTTTGAAAATGGCAGTTAATGAGTAGAATTCTCACCCTGACTAACTCTATATGCTGATATCTGTGAACTAAGCAACTACACTGAGAATAGTAATGTGTAATACCAATATATCCCACGGTATTATTTTAATTTTTTTTAAGAGAATAAAAATAAAAAAGTGGAAACGATACAGAATTACAAAACAAGATGACAGGGACAAAAAGACAGTACTTTGAGAAATTTGGATGAGTTGCTAGCTGCAATATGTGGCTCGTAAGTAATGACACTGAGGAACACTTCGAACACTTCTCATCTGTCGAGAACCGGGCCAAGACTCCCTGTCCCGGCAGGTGTGAAGTCAGGAGTGATCTCTGAACGAGCCAGTTTCTCAAGTAATTATTAGACGCAGTTCTTCAAAGTGTGAAAGCTTATTTACTGTGAAGGTTTCAGAAATGACAATTTTCCTTGACATATTTTTTAATATAAAAGTATTTACTCATAGTTAAGTGACATGTAAGTTTTTTCAAAATTATAACACTAATTACAGAGCATCCTGCCCTGGTCAGCATGACTTAGCAAGAATGATTTGATTAATTAAAAAAGTTTCCCTAAGGCACAAAATGTTAATTGCTTCAGTAATGATTAGAACCATACCCTTCTGTGATAAATAAGCCCCTTGGGTAAGGGAACAATCAGGTGCAGACTTGTTCCTAACAGGCATAACAAAGAAAAAATATGGCGCCCCGTAATTGGTCTAAACTCCAAACACCTTCAAGCCTTGGCAATCCTCTCCTTTCTTCTTCAGATGGTGTCTGACCACACTGTAAAAATGCTCTTCTTTTACTATGAATGCTGCTCATATATTACCTTGAAATTATTTAGTATATCTGCTCCCATATTCTTAAGATTGCTGCACCCAGATGGGAATTTCCCTCTTGGGATTGCTCCTGTCACTTGCAGTCTAAGAGTAAATGGTCTGAAGTCTTCTGGATGCTTGAAATTAAGGTAGATGCTCAGGACAGTATTTTTCTTGTGTGTGTGGTATCTCACCAGGATCCTTAAAATATCTGAGGACTTCACAGCAATATTTCGCTTCACAAGGCTTTCTAAGTGGCTACTTTGAACACTCTTTTGGTGTGCTGAGTTACAAGTGCATGGATTCCAATAGAGCAGGAGCTCCACACCAGAGAAAGAGAATGTTGCTCCTGGAATAGGATAATTCTTTCATGTTCTGTTATCAAAACAGATGCATGAACCTGATGGTACCAGAAATGAAGGAAAATATCAAAGATGTGATTATTGAGACTATAAAATAAAAATAAAACCTCAAGATAAGAAAAAAAAATGACTGGCAAGAGCTTTTGTACTAATAATTATCAATAAATGTGTTGTGATGTTAAAAAAAAAAAAAACAGATGCATGAAATCCAGATTTGGAGTTGAGAGGCTTGAGGAAATTCACTCCAATTCTGGATACGAGGAATGGTAGAATTTCAGCCATCTTTAATCTGCCAAAACCTTATCCATCTTAAACAAAATTGAACACTCCAAGGATTGGTGTCTTTTTCTTCATTGCACTCATCACCATGCAATATATTGTGTGTACAGTTTGTTGCTTTGTTTATTGACGTGTGAAAAGTAAAAATTTTAGTCTTAATTTTGATGCTTCAAAATCCCAGAAGAGCTTTGACACTAGTTGGTGCTCAATTAATGTTTGTTAATTAATTGGAAAGTTTATCTCAGCAAACAAGAACATGTGTAAAAGAGATCAGTACCTTCAAATCTCCTCCCATGTCTAGCCTGCAGACACATTATAAAAATATATGGGTCATTTCATAAATTAGATAACACACACACACACACACACACAGAGACAAAAATTCCCAAATGAGTGAACAACAAAATTCCAAAAGACAAATGTTAAAAGGCAGAGAAGATCATAGATTATTACATTATACAATGTAAATTATTTTATTTGAATTGAATTGTATTTAACCTCTTACTGAAGAATTTGAAGACATTCTTCAAAATAAAAATATAAATTTACTATCTAGTAATTTAGATAACTATACAATAACATGAATTCAAATAAAAACATAGAAATAAAAAATCAAATTATCTTTAAAAAGATGGCTTGAAGTACTTATAGAAAGTTTATTTCTTTAATTCACAAAAATTTAGTGATAATTATGCATGCAATATTTACTCAAATATGGTAGGTTCTTAATTTACCTTAATTCCAAGTTTTAAATATCATTCTTTTTTAAAAATAATTTTGTTGAGAAACAAATAGCAATGAGACAGTTTCACAACCAATTACTAGCACATTTTCAATAATTAATATATTGCATATTGTTGTCTTAGTGGTTATTCATTGTACAAGACGCAGACATGGTATCCTGTCTCAAACACTCTTAGAACAAACCTCTCTATTCATTCAATTAAGAGAATGGAGCTGTATATCTATCCTAACTATTTTGAGTATACTATCCTTCTTTTTTGGATAGTTTTGTTAGAGAAGGGCATTCCATTGTCATTTAAATACTGAAGGTGCACGAATTCAGCAACATATCCCAATATAGTCCAGTAGTCCATAATAACAGTCTGTTTTCGTAGGAGTGTTAGTATCCAAAGTTGTTGACTTGAGCCTTTTACAGATCAGCATATTAATATGGCTTTACTTTTTATACTTCATTTTCATACTTTTTTTGCTGGATGGTTAAGACTGAGAAAGAGTGAGACCAATATAACAAGAAATGTAACTTTGGTATCTGATAACATCAGTCAAATCCCCACAGGATTTAACCTGAAACCCTGTACTGCAGTTTGTAGATTCTTTGTCAGCGTCAGCCTTGTGAATGAGTCACAGCCATTGCTTGTCCAATTTGCACTCTGAAAGCCTGAGAGAATGTTTTCTCTCCATGTGGCTCTCCTTAGGCACACTCTACATAATTGATCACTTTGCTCTGTAGCCACATAAATTCCTTGATCAGAAAATTTGGGACCCAATTGTGTTACTGGATATTACAGTACAGGTTCTCCTATTTCTTAGGCTAGGGCTAAATATCATTCTTTTCAAAAAGCAGACCATTAATAATTTCTGTTTCATTTTACCACAACATAATGTTTTTACAGTATAAGGCAAAACCTGAAGGCAATTTGTAATATTTCATATATTGAAATGCTATTTTGAAGTATATAAATAAAAATTATCTCCTAATAACATGTTACTTTGTCCTAAATATTAACACAGTTAATGCTTAATTTTTTTATTCTTTTTTTAATTTTTAACTCCTTGTAACATTTTTGTTGCTGTTTTATTTTGCTTTGTTTTTTGAACCAATTTTGCACATTTATATCTGGTAAGCTGTACAACTAACTTGAAGATAGCTTCATGCAATACAGCAAGCATTGTTGAAGTCTGACTACTTTGCTTAGTGAAATTTGTACATTTCTAATGCTATTTTTATTACTATCTTGGATTCTTTAAGAAATAAAAAAGAATCAAAAAAGAGGATGTAACAATTTCTTAGTATGCAATAGAAAAAATTACCACTATTTGTTCAAAGGAAAGCTCTTCCACAGCTCTGGAATGCTGTGGAGTGTCCAAATTATCTAATAAATATGTGCAAACAAAGAGCAAATGGCAGTATTTCAAAGCAGAGCTATCAATGCTGCAAATCCTCTTTCTTAGGCATCAGAGACACTAAACTGCATTTTGAAATCAATAGAATAATGTTTTTATTCTCTGTCTTTCTCCCCATCACCTCTGACCGCCCTTTCTCATTAGCAGAGCTATCATCATGTCCTCTTTTCCTAAGAGGCCAGAGAAATATTGTTCCAAGTTGCAGTACATTATCTTTTAAATGTTGTGGGGGAAATGTTGATTTTATTTGAGCCCAGCATAAGTCTGTTGCTCTGTTGCTTCTATTACCATCTGAATGAGCACTATGATTGTAACAAATAGACAGCTTTTTTATTACAACAGTTTTAACCCTCAACTAATTTATCTCATGTCTGGAGTGTTTGATGTCCTTTGCTTCATTTGATCATGTCCCCTATGACCTTTAGATGGAGAGGGGCTGAGAAAAAGAAAAGGTTTCCAGGAGGATGAGGATTACAAAGCATTCTACCAGCTGTTAGAACAGTGCACGCCTTCTGGCTGTTTTGTATTCTGCTCACCATAGGGCATATCCTGAAGAGAGCCCAGCCTATGTGGACAACCTACACTTCACACAAATCTTTTTATTTCAGGTTACTAATCCCAGAATTTCATGAATACACACAAAGCTCATTTCCAGTGCTTGCCAGTCACCTCGGGTGGCTGTGAGGCAAAAGCAAGAATTTCTTCAAACTATTAAAAGAATGTCTATGGAATATGTGCCAAATCAAAAATAATACATAAAAAATAGATCCCTAGACTCTAATCCATACTCTGGATTTGGATATAATTTTTCTGTAATGTGTTTCACATATGGCAGGGATCAGCTTCTGAGACCAGGAGCAGGGGTAGTTCTTCATTCCCTCTAATGTCGATTATCTGCAATGGTCTTTTGAAACCACGCCTTATATACTTACAATGTAGAACAATGGAGCTTATGCATACACTCTATGTGAGGATACATTTAGACAGCATTTTGTATGGGGTTAGGATCACAAACCAGAAAGTGCTAAATAATCCAAAGCTTAGATCTATTTTTATATGTTCTTTTTGCTTGTTGCTGTTGCTTTGGTTATCTGATAGAATAAATCAACTTCCCCTACCAAAATATCTATCCTTAAATTTCAGTTTGTTGTCAGATCAAGTTATGTTGAAAAAACTATATTGGAATCAGAGTAACAGAATCAAAAGATGGAACGTAACCTGAGGAAACCTTAAGGGTGTACTTATAAAGAAGGCCAGTGGCGTCTGCATTTAGTTATGCCTTTTATTGTTCAAATGTGTTGAAAAGAACTTGAAGAAAGTACAGCCGGGCATGGTGGCGCATGCCTGTAATCCCAGCACTCGGGAGGCTGAGGCAGGAGGATTGTTGTGAGTTCGAGACCAGCCTGAGCTACAAAGTGAGCTTAAGGCCAGCCTGAACTGCATAGTGAGACCCTGTCTCAAAAAAGACAAAAAAAAAAAAAGAACTTGAAGAAAGTAATAGCAGAACTGTGACATAATTCTGCTTTTTTAAATGATTAGAAGTCATTTAAACTTTTCTAGCACTTTTTACTGTTTAAAAAAATCAAAATCTAATTTAAAATAATTGGTAGGTTGTAAGAAGTGAAAGACTGGTTTTATTACCTTTCCAGCTGTTGTGCAAACTCATTAGCATACTTTCCCCAAAATTATTTGAAAGGCCATTCTCAAGATTTCTTACTACATGAGTGATCTTACTCGGAATTAAGAGATAACTAATATTCTGTGTTTTAATGAAAACTTATTGACGTACTATGGTTTCAATAAAGATATATGATGAAATGCAGACACTTAGGTAATTGAAAGAATTATTTTTATCCAAAGCATCTGACGAGGTTCTTGTAAATAGTGTCTTGTATATGAAAGAAAATAAGAATAGAAAAAGACAATATTATTGTAGACAAAATGTCACCAATGATTCCATAGCTTTTGTTGTCAAATTGATTACAAAGAGTAGTTCATAACATAAAGTGTACACTATATAATACAATATGCAACAATTTTTCTCCACCATTAAAATAACAGCATTTAAAGAAATCTTACTGTAGCTAATGTTTTGGGAGCAGAAGTGTCCAGCAGCTCTAACAGTTGATTGTAGTAATGAAATGACATGCAGTCTGTCCTTGCTTGCTGCTTGGCTACGCAAAGGGGCTGTGTGTGTCTCACACTGATTTTCTTTACTTAACAGACTATAAGTGGAGAGTTTGGGTGCTTGGAAAAAAAATGGGGAGCATCCAGGAGGTGTGTGTAGCCATGAGCTCTTCAGAGCTAGGAACATGAACTCGGTTTAGGTTTCATCTTAGATAAATGGCAATAAAACAAGAATGCCATTGTCAAAATTTTTGTTTCATCTTAGGTATTTGCCTAGTGAGAAGGCAAATTTGTTTGAAGCTAATGTTCTAAAAGCCAGGTAAGAGGTATTTCTAGGAAAACTTGACTAAAGTATCATATTTTAACCAACAAGTATCAGAAATTGTACAATTCATTTGTTGTGGCTTAATTTGAGTAACGAGAAAATAGGGAATGTTCACCAGATAAGCTTATTGCTTTTCAAAGTAAAGTTATAAGACAGATCCCACCATGTCATCTACAAAGAAATACTAAACCTGTTTGTTGGATAAACAGAACATAAATAAATCTAGTTCTTTATCCCAATATATTTGATATTGCAATTTCAAAAGCTTATATTAAAAAGAGTATATATCATGCATACCATTTAATCATGAGTAATGAATATTCATACAAAATTGAGATATAAGAGAGCTGAGATCAGTATTTAAGAGTGGGTGCTCGTTCATTAAGGATAGTTGCTCATTCACTGTAATGCCAATTACCTGCAATGGTCTTTTGAAGCTATACCTCACACATTCACCATTTAGAATAATGACAGTGATTGTACACATGCTCTAGACGATTATACAAATATGCTCTTCCTGATTCCACAAGAGCCACTATTTAAGGAGGAACAGCAAAGAGCAGTAAGAGGGGACTCCAACTTCTGGCTGCTAAGCAAGCTGCACTAGAAGCACCCTGTAGGTCACAGGAGAGTCTGTTCTTCGTCCTTCATTGTTCAGTGACACCAATGAATGGAATGATCTGGAGGGTCTCTTTGCATTTATAAAGTACGATTAAAACGTCTTTTAAAAAGTTAAATAGCTTTAATTTTCCTCTCCCAATTTTCAGTTGATCATCAGCTGAGGAAGAAAAAAGGAATACTTTTATTTTCTCCAGAAAGCTTCAACCAGCTATTATAGAAGTAAAAAAACATTTGTTCAGAAGGGTTTATAGCTCTGTTCATGTTGACTCAGGGAGGAACAAGTTCTAGGGATAGGATAATGGTTTTCCATTACAATCATTTGTAACTTCTCCTCAAGAGACAGCCATGCCTCCTAGTCAAACTTTCTCAAAAGCTTCTGGGAAAACAAGGATGAAACTACTATGGTCCACTTTTCCTACTTGTTCATCTTCTTGTTCATTGGAGAAGATATCATTTTAGTATGATGTGACATTTTGAAAGTTGGAAAGTCTTTCCAAGAGTCAAATTTTAAAACCTACTAAAGTGTAAATTCTCTTTGTTTGCAAATGTTTGGTATAACGTTTAAAATTACAGGGAGGCTTGAAGACACAGGGGTAGGCAAAGAGTTCATGAAAAAACATGTAATCACACAGGAAACACTTGAAAGAATTAACAACTGGAACCAACTCTTATTGAGAAGATTTTGCATGTCAAAAGAAATTACCGACAAAGTGAAAAGACAACGCACAAATTTTGAAAAAATCATACCCAATAAGCACTCAGACAAAGATCTGTTCTCTGGAATTTATAAAGAACTAAAATACATTAGGGCACTCAAATTTAAAGACCCAATCCAGAAGTAGGCATCTGAGATGAATACACACTTCCCAGACAATGAAATAAAATAAATAAATATATTAAAAAATGCTCCACATCACCAGCCATTTGTGAAATGAAAATTAAAATAATACTGAGATACCATCTCACCCCAGAAAGAATGGCTATCATAAACAAATCAACCAACAACAAATGTTGGGGAGGCTGTGGGGAAAAGGGAACCCTTCTCCACTGCTGGTGGGAATGTAGACTGGTGCAAACGCTATGGAAATCAGTGTGGAAACTCCTTAAAAAAAAGTAGAACTGGAAATCCCATTAAAGCCAGCTATCCCCCTACTGGGAATTTTTCCAGAGGAACTGAAAACATCATATCATAGTGACATATGTGTGCCTATGTTTATTGCTGCACTATTTGTGATAGCTAAATCTTGGAAACAACCAAAATGCCCATCACTTGAGGAATAGTTGAAAAAGATGTGGTATTTTTATACAACGGAGTATTACTCAGTTACAAAGAATGATAAACTTAGCATTTATATTTAAGTGGATGCCACTTGAAGGTATACTTATACGCGAAATAAACTAGACCCAATATGTAAATATCATGTAGTCTCTCTAGTGTAAGTACTCAAAAGAATTACAAATAGGAAGCTATAACACAATTAAAAGGAAAGTGAGAATTTGAGGATTGGGCAAGGAGGAGAGGATGAGAAAAGCTGGGAAACATGACAGGGGCAATGCCATCCATTTGTATGCAAGATGGGCAAGGCAATGATCCTGAGAAACATCACCAGGTTTTTGAAAGCAGCAGTTAAATGGTAGGATTCTCAACCTGACCATCTATATATGCTGATACCTGCGTACCAAGCAATTGCACTGAAGATAGCAATGTGTAATAGAAGGGCCATGCTTGGAATGCCTGTCATTCTAGCCTGCTAAATACATACTTCTTGTCATGCCATATCAATTATTACCATACTGTCTCACAAGTAAAAGTTTTTTTTTTTATTTTTTATGGGTAATAAATGAAAAAAAAGACACAAGAAAAAAATATTACAGGACTGTCCTGCTACAATGCTATATATGGTTAAATTTCTAAATTTCTGTGTATTAATATGTGCATTTTCCTATTTTTTAAATCTTTTTTTCCCATATTCTATAAAGACGTAAAGCTCAATACATCAACAGTTGGTGAGAAATACCTGTTTCATGTTATGCTTAAGATGTTCAATATTTAGACAGATAGGCTAAACAAAACTGAATATGTTACAAGATAATAATCAACTTCTCTCCTGGAGGATTAACAACCTAAATTTGCAGAACAAAAATTTGAGAGAAAGAAGGGTTTTAAGGTCAGCCAACTTTTTGACCCTAGCCTTTCAAGGTCAGTAAAGACTCAGGATATAAGAGAACCTGTACTGTAACATCATGTAACTCAGTAGTGACCCAAATTTTCTGATCAAGGAGATTATGGAGCCACAGAGAAATGTGATCATTGATCTATAGTGTGCTTAAGGAGAGTCACAAGGAGAGAAAACTTTTTCTGAGGGTTTCACAGAGAGCAAATTGGTCAAGCAATGGCTGTGACTCATCCACATGGCTGACACTGACAAGGGAACTATAAAGTGCAGTACAAGGTTACAGGATAAATCCTGAGCAGACGTGACTGCCCTTATCAGATACAAAAGTTACATTTCTTGCTAAACAGGTCTTGCTTTATCTTGGTCTTAACCATCTAGCAGAAAAGCATAAAAATGAGGTATATAAAGTAAAGCCATATTAATATGCTGAGATGTAAAAGGCTCTAGTCAACAACTTCTATGGATAACCCACTGCTATTGTGGACTGCTGGACTGTGTTGGAGTATTTTGCTGAATCCAATAATCTATAATAAGTGAAGCCAATAGAATACTCATCCCTGACAGGACTAAACAAAAGAGGAACACAAAGGAAGGACCATTTTATACTTGTATGCTCAGAATATTTTGGATAGATATGCAGTTTCTTTTGCTAATTCTATGAGAAGAAAGATTTGTACTAGTAGTGTTTGGACAGGACTGCCTGCTTCTGGTACTGTGGATAACCACTAGGAAGATAACAATGTAAAAAGTATTAATTATTGAAATTGTCCTATTAATCAACTTTGAAACTTTCTCATTGATATTTGTCTCTCAATAAAATAAAATGAAATTTAAAACATTAAAAAAATAATTACAGGGAAGGCAGGGGCCCATGCCTATCATCCCTGACCCATGGCAGGAGGCTCACAAAGTGGAGCTCAGCACTGATGACTTTGCAAGACCCTATCTCAAAAAGAAAATAGGAAAAGGATGCGTAGGTAGCTCAGTTCAAGTCCCAGCATTGCATAGACAAAAACAACAAAAAAGTACAGTGCAAGGGGTAGTTTCAAATATTATTTCAGCTAAAAATACTGCAAAATTATTTTGTAATAATATGATAAACTCTCATACAAATTTTACTGATGCCTGATACTTAAATGTGTTACTTTATATATCCTGCCATTTTTCGGATTCCACTCAAATTGTGTTCATGGGTATTGGAAACATAATATCAGTTTTGATGTGTATGTAATAAATGGTTGCAAAAATTCCTAATGTATCAGCTAAACCTTTTAGCATTTCTAAAATCTCAATAGTTATTAAATAGTCCTTCAGATAGTTATACCTTGGTGTCATCTGGTATAATATTTACTTTAAAATATGGAAGTTATTTTTAAGTACAGATGAAGTTGGAAACCACAAAACACATTTCCCAATATAGTAGTAAATAACAATCACTCCACACACATCCAGTGGCTACAGTGTGTTTTTTTGGACCTACATATACAGAAGTGAATCTTGACTTATGAAATAGCTAGACTAGCTCTCTAGTGAGATGTAATATAAAAGAAGCTAGGGGACATGATCTCTGCTACAGTTCATGTCTAGTAGACCCACCAAAGCTTCATGTGATCATGGGGCATTACTCCTAGAGTTTGAGATTAATTCATGATCCAGGCTGGGACTATGGGTCTTAGTGCTACTGGGATTATGGGTACAATTACTACACCCAGACAGACTGAATGCAACTTAAGGGAGAAAGACTTTCTCCTGCCATTGTTGCAGCAACTCCTCAGTTTTGCTCTCTGCTATTTGTAACCACCATGAAAGACTGCTCTCTGCCATGTGCCACTCTACCTTGGAGCCAGCTGAATATGGACTAAAACCTCCAGTAACTGTGAACTACATAAACCTTTCCTTCCTTCATTTTGGCTGTTTGCTATTTGTCCCAGCAATGACAGAAGAGTAACTGAGACAGAATTTGGTACCAAAGAAGTGAGGTCATTGCTGTGGCTAAACCTGTGGCTAGACCATGTGGATTACAAGCTTTTGGAAATGGCTTATTGGAAAGGAAGGGAAAGGTTCAGAAATGTCGCCTACAAGAGAAGCACTGGAACAGCTTCAACTCTTCTGTGTGGGAGATTCTGGTCAAAGCTCAGAAGACCAGACAGCTGATAGAAATCTTGCCTTTGAAGACCAGGCTGGGGAGGGTTTTGCTGGGAAAAAAAGACCACCTTGGTTGTTGAACTCTGGATGACTTGTGTTATAGCTTGGCAGAGGTTTTGTCTCAATTTTGCTCATGTCCAGAGACTACCTGAGACTAAGCTTAAGCATGGTGTACTGATTAATCTGGAAAAAGATATGTCAAAGCAGTTGAATATTGAGGCAGTAGCCTGGCTATTGTTGGGGACTTTTAGCCAGATTTGTGTTGAGAATCAAGAACAAAGAGCCCAGCAGGATGATTTAAAATGTGAGTTTGGCCAGAAAGGAAGCTCCAATAAAGATGCAAAAATAGAGCTGAGATCTCTGTTGCCCAGGAGGAACACAGGAGTAGAAAAGATGTCCTCTCCAGAGCCATTGCGGCTGCTACTCCTCCCTTTTGCTCTCTGCTCTGCCACTGCCATGAAACGTTACTCTCTGCCACATGCCACTCTGCCTTGGAACCAGCTGAGTATGGGCTGAAACCTCTAATAACTGTTAATTAAATGAACTTTTCCTTCCTTCATTTTTCCCAGCAATGACAGAAGAGTAACTGAGACAAGCACCCAAGTTGAATTCAAGAAAAAAAAGAAATTATTCAATGTGACAGGGGAAAACACGGTTTGTGAGGTTATGTGTGGCTGTCCGTAATATGAATGCAATGGCTAGAATCTCCTGGAGTTACATTTGCATCAAGCCACCTTTGTGAAAGCACTCTGCTAGGCCAGCACAGCCCACTGTCTGTTGCTCAGGGTTCCCAAAGGCTTTTGCCCTGCTGCAGTTCACCCTGAAACATGCTCCCTGGTTATGTCACCTGGGACTCTGCTCCTAAGGACTTTAAAAAAAAAAACAACTTATTTATGTATGTATGTATGTATGTATGTATGTATGTATGTATGTATGTATTTATTTATTTGGTACAAGGTCTCCCTACAGAGTTTGGACTTGTAATGAACCTTGTGTCTCATGAGATTACAAGCGTGCACTACCAGGCCCTCTTTGAATGGTCCACACAGTTCTATGGCATGCTGTACCAGGATAGAACCTGGGTCCTAGTGCTTGCCAGGCAGGCGCTTAGACCACCAAGCTATCTCCCCAGCCCCACATTTATTTCTATTCAAACTTTTATTGTTCACTTTAAAATAAAAAAGTATGTGATAAAGGTCATAATTCAAAAACATAAAAGATAGTATCAATGAGCATTATGTGAAGAAAATCTATGCATCTTTGCTGTTAAATTATGCAGGACAATCAAATATCTTAAAAATAAAATGTTATTTTTAATTGACATTATTTAAATGAAAATTGAACTCTACTATTAATTAGACTAGATGGAAACTTATAAATCATAATGAACACAAAAAACAAATTTGTCTTAGATTTTATTCAGTATCTTTAATTTACAGTCACAAATCTGTGACAGAGACAAAAAATGGAACAAGTTCTGATTTTTTACTTAAATACCTCACTTGCTACATTATTGAATAATCTATGGGGGAAGATGTTTAACCCATCTAGCCTTGTCTATCATGGATGTGGCTTGTAATTCTTTGATTATAAAACCCATTAACCAGTTATGTATTGCATCTTTTACCAATTCACTCACTAATTTTGTTAATGTCATATAACTGCGAAAGGTATTAAAAACAAAAAAAAAATTCAGATAACTCATATGTTAAATGTATGGATAATAATGTAGCAACTTTTCACTCATTTGACCTATTATTAAAAGTAAAAATATAATATGAAATCATGGCAGGTAATTCTGCTCAACTACAAATAAAACATACAAACATGTGTAAATCAATTGCCGTCATTTTCCAGTGAAAATCTAAGAGATACAATGAAGTCTTTCCTCTAAAACACTTTGAAATGATCCATCACTGACAATAAAGACAAAATCATGAAACAAAAGTCTTTTCTTTTCAGAACCAGGGACTGAGCTCAGGCCCTTGTGCTTGCCAGGGAAAAATTTATTCCACTGAGCCATCTCCCTGGCCTAAGAATTTTCTTTGAAGAACGCAAAAGATCTTTTTGGTAAGTACGTTTTGGTAAGTGAAGAAAGCAAATGAACTCAAAATACATGACTTTTTTCCTAGATTTTATGAATCGCACATTTACATTTTCTTTTAATCTTTCAGTTATGTATTTATATGGCTCAGGGTCGCATTATGCAGCTTGAACTTGTAGTGATCCTCCTCCCCCAGCCTCCCCAGCACTGGGATTCTCGACATGCACCACCATGCCCAGTTGCAGTTTCCAGCTCTATATGGACTGGCACATCATAGGCACCTGGGATCAAACCCAAGTGCTTGCGCTTGCCAGGCAGGCACTTAGACCTCCAAGCTTCATCTCAATTTTATGAATTATATTTGATTATATATCACAGTTTCCCATGACAGCAATTTCTCTTCCATCAAATGTATATGAAGGTCAGAATCACAACCATCCCAGCCATTGTCATAAGTCTTCTAGCTGTACAGTGGAGCCTCCTGCTCTACTTGTATACGTGGTAGTACCCAGATCTCACATCTTTGTCCTAGAGTTAGTTTCTAGGAAAACTCAAAATGGCCATATGTCTCAGTTGTCTAAAACAATGCTAGCTGATCTATTTTCATTCCTCATGTTTCTCAATTTAAATGACTATATGGTCACCACTTCTAGAGAATACAAGAACTATGAGGTTAGGGTGCCTTACCTTTCTTTCTGACAAGTCTGAAGTCCTGTCAACTGTTGCATTTTTTGACTTGTCCAAAGTCTCTGTTATTTCAGCAATGGGAATCCCTGTTCTATTGACAAGTACAAAGCTCTCCCTGCCTATCTCAAAACCATTTCTCTACTCCTGGTTTCTGTCTTTTCCTACAGTTGGTCTGCCTATCTGTCATGCACACTTAGCAGCTTCTCAATGGCTATTTTCACTGGATTTCAGTTATTCTTAATTTTTTTCATTTGAGAAATAAAGTAAAAAGTTCTCCTTATCTTCTCATGTCCTAACTGAAGTGTGTCTTCCATTTTAGTCCACTTCTCTGAACAGTCCAATTGCTTCAGATTGCTGACAATAATTAAATTATTTTTATCATTTCTGACTCACTGTAAAAACACTCTTCCAGTCTGCTTTTGTGATCCATCACTAACCTGAACCATTCCCAAGATTCCTTGTGTTCTCCACCATGCATGATTCAGTTCTTATCCTCCTTCTTGGCCCTGCTTATACTTTTGTCAAAACATTCACCAAATGACTGGTTTCTTGGTTTTCTTGCTGCTCTATGGCATATCTTTCTCTTCTCCTATGCCTTTTTCTTCTGCCAGGTTCTGACAATCTGTCCTGTCATGCATTCATTAATATTTCTTTAAAAAAAATTTAATGGGTCCAGTTGCACAGCTACTGACTCATCTTGATCAGAAACTTTAATGAAAAAATGCCATTTCACCACTTCATTACATCAACGCATAGAATATCTCTATCTTAGAATAAGTACAAACTGGGGCTGGCGAGGTAGCTTAGTGGACTAAAATGCCTGCGTAAGCAAGCCTAGGCAAACTCCAGGACTGCAGTTCCATCCTCAGTACCACATGCTACACCAGCCCCACCCCCAGGGCAGGCTGCACTGGCCACAGAGTGCACACCTGTGATCCTAGTGCTGGGGAGGCTGAAACCAGGAGGATCACCATGAGTCTGAGCTGTGTGGTGTGGTGAGACACTGCAGTGACCAAATACATTAAAAAATGACAATAATAAGGACACACCCTTGTCTGGCCTTTGAAACTCTGGACTCATTCACTGCCAACTACCTAAAGACCATCATTGCTACAGCTGCCATTGAACTTCTTTGAATTCCACTATGATATGGACCTTGTCACTATGCCATTCTAGCTCATGTCAAATCACACACACACACACACACACACACACACACACACACACACAATACAGTTTCATTTTCACCTCCTTCTACATTTCTCATCACCTTTCAATTTTATAATTCTGATGAGATCTTTTCATCCTAGAAGCTTATCTCAAACACGTTTAATTTTTTAAAAAGTTGCTCTCTATAAAAGTAAATAAGGAATAGCAGATGATATTCAATGTTATGTTCATAGCTTCCAGCACAAGATCTGGCATACACCAGCTACTCATTACATATGTGTTTCATGAGCAGTTCGAGTCTGAAAATCACTTCAATTTGAACTTTAGTTATTGTCACTTATTTCTGTCTGCATCAAAAGAGTGGTCTGCGTAATTCTTCCAAAGGTTCCCTCATACTCTTCCCTCTTCATAAGTCCACTCAGTGACTTCAGTATCCCTGTGGTAGCATCCAATAGGTAGTGAACTAAAGCCTCACTCACCAGCTCTCTGACTATAGTTTGCCCTTGTGAGGAACGCGCCCTCAGCTCCATTCCCGCTGGCCTGGCTGCTCCACAACTGTAACAGGCATATTTTTGTCTAGAGGAGTTTGCACTGGTTTGCTCTTTCTTCCTATACTACTCTTTGCTCAAATTTCTACTGGCTTTCTTCCTTTACCTCCTCAACTCCTTTTCCAAATGTTGCTTTGGCAGTAGTGTCCATGGCTGTGACCTCATCTAGAACTCTGGGATTCTCAGTTCCTCAGTTTCTGAGTTAATTTGTTTTCATAATAACCACTGATTCCTAATATACTATTTAAATTCCCTATGCCTGTTGTTCAATAGTCTAATATGCAAAAGGACTTTTTGCTTGATTACTTTACTGCTGTATCTGCAACATCAGAACCTATCTTACTAAATATAGTCTTGTGGATCAAATAAAAATCATTGTCATCTCTTCCTCTCTTGGCTACTAAAGTGTGGCATCTTTATGATGTTTTGCTTGTCCTTATAACCCTTAATAATATATTTAAGAAAATAAAATGTTTATGTGCTGCCTTCTATAACAATGAAAAGTATATATGAGAGCATAGAAAAAAAATGAAACTGAAACCCTACTAAGACATGGAGTAGGAGTGCAATATGTAAGAAAAGAAAACACATATGTGTGAATCTGCAGATACCTAGCAAGGAAATGAAAATGCATAGAGAGAGCTGGTGAGATGGCTCAGCAGCATAAGCACCTGACTGGCAAGTGCAAGGTCCTGAGTTCAATCCCTAACACTACAAACAACAACAACAAAAGGAATAGAGAAGTACACCAGGATGTACATATTGAAGGCATTTAATGCTGAACTTCGATAATGAACGTGGGTACTCTTCCAGATTCTTTGCTTATCAGAGAGAATACACCTGAAATTGCCTCAGGCTTATCTCAAATATATTAATGAAATATCTTGCTACACACAGGATGGGGAAGGACTAAGTATAGAAAAATGAAAGCAGATGAGAGTGGAAAGACCCTGGATGTTCAGGGCCTTATTAGATGTGTAAATCTAAACCATCTGTTCACCTTTACTGGAGTTCAGTTTTCTTTTGTTACATAAAACATTCACCTGAGTTTTACTAATATAAAATGGTGACAATAAAACAGCTTTAAATTTCACACTGTGGAGATTAAAAGAGAGTGCTATCAATAATAGAGGATGAACAATAATTATTGAATCGCTCTGGTACTGTACACAAGTGACACTATCCCAAGAAACAAGGACTCACAGTCATGCCATGTAAATGGATTATGCGTTGGAGAAAAGATTTCACCAAGCATATATCCAACAAATACCTATCTAAAAAAGACCCAAAGGGCAGGCATGGTGGCAGAGTGCTACATTAACAGCGTTTGCCAGGCTGAGGCAAGGCAATGAGCTTGAGGCACACCTGACCTACACAGTGAGATCCTGGCTTAAAAAGACACACACACACACACACACACACACACACACAAATACATGTGCACACATACAATTATGCACTGTAATTAAGATGATTTATTCATTAATTATGTGATTTTTGGTTAATCAATTATCAAATTTTATAATTCCCACTTCTCTCAAAAGGTGATGGATTCTTCCAAAAGTATGTATGCGAGCCTGTGTGTTTGTGTGTATATGCATGCATGTGTGTATAAATATACACATTGTATAAACAGCTTATACAATCTCAAAAGGCTAGATAGTTTAGAGAAATGACATCAGTTTCTATAAAGCAACCATAGTAAAGTAGATAAGAAAACATCCATCTTGTCTTCTATCTTTAGCAGTATATATATATATATATATATATATGATAGATAGACAATCCTTTGATATGAAAGTATCATTATACATAACTAATTCAAATATTTAATATTGAACTTTAATATTATTTAGCAGTAATAAATATCAGGAAAGTTCATTTTATCTTGTGGATAACACTCCTTCAGAGAACTAAAAGTTATTATCTTCAACATGTCCTATGTCTCCAAGTAATACTATGCTGGTGAGACTTACATTTATATAGAAGTTTGAATAGATTTTAATTTTATTGGGTCAACTCTTAGGAAAGAATTTTGGGGCTAATATCCGTATTTCATAGCCTAAGGAAATTGAGCCATGGGGGCCAAGGAGATGGCTCAGTGGAATAAGCACTTCCCTGGCAAGCGCAAGGGCCTGAGTTCAATCCCAGGTTTCACCAAGACCAAAAAAAGAAAAAAAAAAAAAAGAAAAGAAGAAGAAAGAAAGAAACTGATCCATAGAAGTATGAATTGTTTCACCTAAGGCCACACAAGTTCTAGTGGTCAAGTTTGGCTATAAGCCAGAACCACTAAGTGTCAGACCCTGCAGAGGACTGGCAGTGCAATGATGAATGGAACTGAAATAGGACACCTTGCATGAACTTTATATCCCCTGGTGAAATGGATTTCTTTATTGTACAATAGTCTCACTTCTTTTTTTTTTTTCAGAACTGGGGATTGAACTCAGGCCCTTGCGCTTGCCAGGGAAGCACTTATTCCACTGAGCCATCTCCCTGGCCCCAACAGTCTCACTTTTTTGGGAAAAATAGCTTGTGAATCCTGTAAAGCAAACAAAAACTGAGAAATCAAGCTACTTGAACTGCTGAAACTTAAAAATAAATAAATAAATAAACTCAGTTATCTCTTGTGGTTGCTTGTGTTTCACCTGTGCCAGGGAAAATATCTCCTTAATGGACAAATTTGACTCATGAATACAATTTCCCTTCTTGAACAAATACTTCTTGTAATTCAGCAAGTGCTATTTATTTTACTCAATCTAATGAATTCATTATATCTGAGAAAGGCTATAAAATGATAAAATAAAAATACCTAGGTTAAAGACGAAGTTGTTTATCTATATAGCCTTTGTTTTGATCATGTCTGAGTTGTTGAGTGCGTAACATGCACACTTAATTTGATTAAAAATTGAACTTATATCTAAAATAGTATTTTATGAATATTTAAGAATTGGTTTATTTAGGTTAAAGTTCTGGCACAAATTATTGTAGTACTTATGACTTTTTTTGTAGTTTTAGGGAAGGGTCTACAGGGTTTCGGGGTCACACTAGTACATCAGACTCTTAGTGATCTGATTGTTTAGAGCCTCACAAGAGCTGGGATTACAGGCGTGTGCCACCACGCCCAGTCTGAATTGCCTTCTCAGCACGCCCTGGAGGGCAGGGCCGGCAAGGCAGATCCAGGGATACTTATGGCATTTTCACTTAAACTTTTATCAAACAAACATCTAACTTTTAAAAAAGTACACCTAAGTTAATGGTATACTCAAAGGCACAAAAATTAATCTATAAGTGAGGTCCTTCTAATTGACTTACATTATCTGAAACTAGAAAAAAATAAATGTGTTTTAATAAGTTCCATTTCTATACTATATATTCAACCTGAAGTTACGTCACTTAATTAATTTTTCCCAAATCATTTTTTTCCTAAGACAATGTTTCCTCACTCATAGCATGGCGGCTACTCTAATTTGCAACTCTTCAATTTGCACTTGAGTTTATGGCTCTGAATCAGAGGCTGGCTTCCTGCCTCTGACTATTCCAATTCACAGCCAAGCAGCTACCAATTACCACCCCTCAAGACTTCCAACTCATTGTTCCCTATTTATAAATATGCAGTGGGATTTTTATATTATTATTGGCTTTGCTAATTTTCAAGGCTTATCAATTTATATTAAATTATTAGAAATGTAGCCAATGCTTTACTTTATGAAGTTTGTAATAGTTAACCTAGATACACTATTTCTTATTTTGTTTTCGTATTTGGCATTTCAGATTTGGTGGTCAATGTATGTCATTCTTCTGCCTTCTCAGATTATATCTTTTATTTTTATAAGAGCTCTTCACACTGCATATACAATCCAATCACCAAAGAAATAGTTATTAAATAACCATTTTCTAAATGACATGAAACAACACTTATCTTTGATTAGAACATTGCTTCCCATTCTGTATTTTATGAGTCATCAACATAACTCATAACAAATTGTTTTCAAACTATAGCCTTCTAGAGTTTTACATCAGTCTATTTTGCATTTCTAAAATCCAAAGTTATGCCTTTTCTGGACAAAAAATATTTTCTATGCTCTGACAGGGTAAAGAGGGTAGGTGGAGCTAAATAAGAAGTCTGCTAACAAGCAGGCATGGAGTTTTAGGAGTTTAACATCTTAGTGTTCATAGAAAGAGAAATCTGACTATAGTTACATTGAGATTTGGTCCTACATTCGGTGTAATATGGAAAACAAGGAGCTATTATTAATAATTGTTTATACTAAGAAATACATACTCATTAAGTACAAAAGGTACAGGAATTTATATCTGAAATGATTGCTTTGATAAAAATCATTGCAAAGTTTTCATTAATAAAAATTAATAATAAAAATAGAATATAAATTACTAGCCTCCACTACAATTAATCATCAAGACTATGTAAACACTTTAGAACACTAATGCATCTGGAAGATGTGTGTACAGTGCATCACACCATTTAGTTTTATTTATTTATGTTGTATTTTTAGGGAAGGGTCTACAAGGTGTGCATCATTTAAAAATAGATTTCATGACAGTAGAAAGGCAGGCAATCCCTTTCTAATCTTAATCCAATACATTTAAGCTATATAGTCCTGAGATTTAAAAAAAAATTTTTTGTCTGTCTCTGTCTTTTTTTGTCACAGACAAAGGAACTACAAAATAATGTACAGGACTACAAGATAAACCCTGAGAAGACTTCAATGACCACATAGGAAATATAAAGTACATGTGTTAGTATATAAGTTTGGATCTACCTAGGTCTTAACCATCCATCAGAAAAGCATAAATGTAGAAAAATGAAGTATACATCGTGAGCCCATAATATTAAGCTGAGCTGTAAATGGATATGGTCGACAATTTCTTTGAATAACTCCCTATGGTTGCAGAATGCTGGACTGTGTTGGATTGTGGTGTCGAGTTCAAGAACCTAAGGTAGTTGAATGTCAATGGAGTGCCCACTTTTGAGAGGTGTAGACAAAGGAAGGATTGTAGAAAGAAAAAATCAGGATGTGTGTGTATAGACAGTACAGTTGGGATAGATAACGCTGTGCTTCTACATAATTCTATGAGAGGCAAGATCTGCACTAATGGTGGTTGGACAGGATATTATGTCGGCTTTTAGTGCTATGGTCATCCACTAGGTAAATAATTATTGAATCTTTGAT